>CAJQTU010000007.1:600000-757500 GCA_906901685.1 Desoria tigrina
TGTAGTTTTTCCGTAAATTACGCCAAAATCTTCATGTCGACTGGCTGACATTATGTAGCAGGGTGAGGAGGTTCTGATAAATTACAGAGTTCTAGTTGAAGCAGAGCAGAGAAATGAATAAGGAAAAGATTGGAAGAAGTGATAAGGATAAGAACAGGCTTGGATTGCGAAGGTCATTACTCTTATGATTTACTTTACTCTCTGGAGATAATTTAATTATCCAGATGAAGATTAGGATAATCAGAAGATTAGAATAGGGTTTTTGAGAGTCGAGAAAAATACTGTGGAGAAAAATATTTGTCGGAGAAAATTGTGTCGAGATCGAAAGTTTTTGGAACGTGTATTTTCTGAGATTATGATTCGGAGAACTTGAGAGTGGAGTAATGTCTTTCGGAGACCTGCCCTGCTACCCCTTTTAGCGGCTCGTCGAGAATCGAGATGTAAGTTGGTGTAGGTTCTGTCGAGTCGGAAACTGGAGAAGTATGGTTATTTTTGAGAAACGTGTAGTAAAAATCCAGCAGAAAAAGCTCAAGTTTTATTTATTCGTTTGATACTTTGGTTATGTAAATGATTATGATTAGGGTTCTTCAGACACAGTAGTGTTTTTGGAGTCTTGTGGGGTCTGAATCTTGCAATTTTTGGCCAAGTTTGAAAAGGTGCTTGAAATTTTGATGCCATTTTAAGTTTCTCATATTTTTTTATGAAAAACGCGTCCCCGGGAATATACCTTACTTGACATAATTATGTATTCGGCTAGAGATATGTGAAAAGTTCAACTGAACAGTCGGACTCTTTTTACTTTCTGTTTTATTCTAAATTCTAACGCTGAATCGAATGAATACATAAACAAGCGTAATATATAGCGGTGAACATTTTTCCTCGTTCCTACTCTCTTTGTTCTCCAGACTTTTAGTTGATAGTTTGGTTAGTTTGCTACAACTTTTTGGGAAGGTGGATATTGTAGGTTGATCATGAATACAGAAATGTGCTGATGATATTTGAGGAAATATTGGAGGTAAAAGCGGGTTTTAAAGCACATCCAAGACTTGAACTAACTGACGTTGTGGTTTTTTGCTTATAAGTTCATTCAAAATTAATATATGTTGCCGGAAACCCGATCTGGCGTTGTGTGTCTTATTCGCTCCATGTTTTCGGAGCTAAAACTGTACAATAAATGTAAAATGACTGGGAATCGTGGATATTTTCTTTAAATTAAATTCGCAGTGCAAATACTGTTTTTGACTGACAACCATCGTTTTTTTAATCTTGCTTCAATTCAAACCTCTTCTTGGGTCAATCAGACCTACAACTGCATTTCCAATTGTTATTTGTTATATGGCCCTCTTGTCGTAGCCAAAAATGGATGCTGGTTTTGGTAGTCAAAGTAAAAGCAGTAGAGCTATGGATCTTAACTTTGGCGTCGTGAAATATAAGGGTAATAAATGACACAAGGTCCTGTCTCCCTTCTTCCTTCGTCCATGAATCTGAACCCCTTATTACTTGTACAATGAATGTACTAAGGAAGAATATTCCTCTTATTTCCATGATAAGGGCCATTCAAAAGCTAATGTTTACTCCTGGTAATGATTTTCCTTTCAAAATGGCTTTAAATAGCGTCTTGAAATGCATTTTCAACTTGCTTTGTACCGGGATTTTTTGAAAAATTAGGGGCTTACAATTAGTTGAAACTTAACACAAATTTAAGGTCTATTGTGACTGGCTTATTCGCCAGAATGTATACACGTAATTAGCACTCTCTGTAAAGAAAACAAAAGGGGGCGTGGTTCAATCTTTTAAATTTGATATCGAATTGAGATCTATTACAGTGTCATTGTTGTTTTAAGCGGCAATTTTTGAAGAATTAGGTGTTGAGCAGATACCTAACAAAAATTTAGGGACGGGTGTGCGGTTTACTTTACCTAATGTGTTCATGTGCTTATCTATTAACTGAAAACAACAAGGGGTGTGGTTCAAAATTCTAAATTTTAGCATAATTTATGACTTTTATGAGCAGTCCCCAACCCATTTCAAAGGGCCGAAGAAGCCGATTCCGCCTTTAAAAGTACAAAAAACGGCACGGTCCTCCTTTATGAATAGTTCCAACTGATCTTGTGTAACAGTCTAAGATATCGTGCATGAGGAATAAGTTGCTGAGCTGGATGAAATTGGACCATTCTTTCTCATATTATTGTCCCCGATTTCGGACAAAGTTGTCATATTTCATGCTAAACAAGCAAGACTATCGCCACTTCACACGTACTAGAACCTCCGGAGCCAACACGTAAAACAACCAGGCCCAAATGCCCGGAAAATTCTCACATTATCACATGCGTGCCTATACGGTTGTCCCCGATTCGGAGCCATTGTTCCTCAGACCCCTTTTGTCTTCTTAAGAATGAACAAGTTCTGGCTTCTTTTGCTCTTAAAAAGGCTCCGAGAGCAGCAATAATCTTAGGTCAAACCCACTAGCCTGTTTCAAAGTAATCCCGGAATAAATGGCCCGATCGTAAATTTAAACAGCCTTGCTTCCATGCGGATTTTTGTTCTCCTATGAATGCTTTTTGTTGGGGTTTGTCGAGTTTTAGGATTTAAAAAAAATGTTTTAAAAAACTTAACGTCATATTTAAGATAAGTATAAAACAAAACACGCCCATTGGCGGGAGAAATCGATAATTTATTCATCGTAATAGGTAAAATATTAGTGGCAATGTACTCATTGTCGCCAAACTTTGAACGTTGAACTTTCTCGTATGCAATTATTACATTTCTTCTATATTTATTTCATTGTCAGAATTTCATTCAGGAAACGTAATTGTATTTCCAATACATATCTTTAATGGTTTCTTGTTCCGAAGAGTCTGAAAGAAGACATTTAATAGCTTCGGAACTAAACTCCTAGACGGAGTTCACGAGCTATTGATCAGTAGCTATTTTTAAGTTCCTGCAAGAAACAAGTCAACAATCCTAAAATAGCTTATCAGTCCTTATCCCAAAATTACGAAGAAATAAAAGTAATTGATATTTTAAGTTTCGTACTACAAACTTGTGTTGCACTTTTGCAGTTTCAAAAAGTAGCAAAACTTCTGATTCCGACGACTGTAAAACCATACAAGAATCGTAATTAAAAATTAAACTCAGTACGGCATCGAATGGCATGAAAATCGAATTATCTCTCAATTACCTCTCGACTACAGCCTCCAGGAATCTATTACACAACGAAGTGCCCCGGAAAAAACTGAGAACTAGTTCAAGGTCTTCCAAAGTCTTACTTTCTCCCGTCCTGGGAGGAACTTCAAAAAACCGGAGACGGAGAGATAATTCATTATAAACGAATTACATGACACGATGATGACACGATGGGAATGATGGGATACCGGACTAAAGACAAGTTTAAGTCTCTCCCTTCGCCCCGAGCATGTTCTAGATTCGGGATGACGAAGGAGCAGAGACTTAGGAAACTTTGAGAAGATTGAATTGGACAAAAGAGAGCTTCGTTTTTCCTAAGGTCTTGTATATGTCTAGGTAAAGTTAGGATGTTGTAAGGTTCTTTTACGTAACTGCCGCAAATCTTGGAATAAACGCCCGTCGGCTTTAAATACACTGGATTGAAATGTTCTACGAGAAACAGATTTTGCCGCAAAACTGGGATTTATTCATTTAACATTTGTTCTGATTTGAAGCGAATTTTTCATCAAAGATATAGTACTATTATTATTGTACTTTCATTTACCATTTTTCATGTTTAACTCCGATTTAATCGTGAGTGGTGTCTAAAAATCAGAAATAAAATTAGGTTCTCAAAAATGAAAATCGTTTTTTATAGTGTTGCGTAAGGGTGGAGAAAATGAGGAGTGTGGTGATATGCGGCTCGGATGCGGCGCTCCCTTCCTTTTTAACCTCTTTGAGGCCTCTGCGGTTTTTCGCCGGAGGCAGATGCAGAAATCCGGTTTTCTCGCTCCTTCTCGTAGAGGCTCCGAAGAGGTTAAAAAAACGAGCGCACCATGGCCTCACTCCTCATTTTCTCCAACTTCCCATCTCATTTTCTCCACCTTCACGCAACACTATAAAAAACGATTTTCATTTTTGAAAATCATATTTTATTTATGTTTTTTCAACCCTACTAACTCACGACTAGATCGCAGTTAAACACGAAAAATTTTGCATTGTTTGTGGTTTACAAGCACTTTTCGTAATTATTTTTATCGGTGGAAATGTGGGTCTACGTAGCTTTAATTTAAAAACGTAGCATCGAATTAAATCGCATGTTTTGATACTGCCAGAAAAAATCTTGACAACCTTGCAACGTATTTTTTCAGAAAATCGGGAAATTAGAAAAATGTGGAAAGACTATTTTATGAAAATAGATTTTTTGCCCCCCGAAGGAGTCTTAAAAAATCGCCGTTTCCTCCAGAAACACTTAAAACCGAAGAATTTTTTTATTTTACCTGGTTAAAACACCCGAAGTGGATCTATTTTATGATTTACGGTACAAACATGTAGTATAGACGGATAGGGACTTTATCACGACACAATGATGAGGATAAGGAGAGCTTGCCGTATCATCAATTATGAAATACCCGTGGGATAACCGGATATGGTCACCCGGGTAAACTGGGTCTCCGGTTCTCACATCACTCTCCCTCTCATTCAGGACACCCAAGAAGAGTCCAAACTTCATTTCCATATTTATTTCATCCATCTTGTCCCCACGGGGGTTTGGCAACTCCAGATAAAATCTCTACTATCTACTCGTTTGACAGTTTCACCTCCTCGACATTTGATTCCTGATTCTGCAGCTCTCCTATATAACAAGTTATTTTCCAGTAGACGTGTAGTAAACGCAACGGAGCTGAGTAAAGCATGAAATATTTAAATTCGGAACAACGAGCGTTGAACTTCAAACTTTAAAGTCCAACATCAAAGAGTTGAAGTGTTTCCAGTTTCGAGTTATAAAGTCACAAATTGTAGCTGAGTAAACATTCAGTCAATTTCGGAATCAAAGTTTCCGGGAAATTTTGTTCATTGTTTCCGAGTTGGATTAAAGTTTTAAACAAATAGACAATCTAACTTTACGGGGAAATCGTAACTACAGAAAATGCAGCTCAAGGACAATGATGGTTCACTTGGTATTCGGTTTTAAAAATTCATCCGTTTGTTCTAACTTATTTCAATTGCACTTAAATAGGACTAGAATGCCCTTGTTTGTTGATGTTTATGTCAGGATAGTTGGATTGTTAGTTTAGTGGCACTCAAAGTACTCAACTTTCGTATCGATTTATTTTTAAACTTTTGTTTCGAAGCGAAAGCACGTTGCATTTCCTCGATTACGTTAGGTTAGGATAGGTTCTCTAAACCAACTACTTAACCTCAAAGTGCAATTCTGATGGAGGATCATGTGAGGATTGAATGATACAGTAAGAGCACTTCGGATGGAAATTTTTTGTAGGGTGCAGAAATAGTATTTTATATGTTAAAAATGTGAAGGTTTTGATGCTTTTTTAGCTACTGATCTTGACCATTTGGACGATATAAAGTGTAGTCAATTATATCATTTTCGTGTTCGGTTTTACTGAAAAATAATGATAAAACGTTGAAGAGAGCTCGCTAATTAGCCGGTGGCAGTTTTATAACATTCAACATGATACGACGGCCAGGTGGACATCATAAGCTCCAAACCTATTTTCACTTGGCGAGCTAATAATACCACTGTAACTCCTCACTATAAATAGACGCTCCTGTACCTGTACATTGTCACTCTCTCACACGCTCTCATCGCCTTCATTAATAAATCATAGATAAGAAAGGGAGTGAAAGTAAGTCCGGATCCGAAGAAAGCAGGATTCTTTCCAGTTTCCGTTACTTCTTTTGTTTTCTCTCTGAAAATATGTACATGGCCGGGTTATAGGGAGATTGATAGAGAATATGCGTGAAATAGCGAATTCTTTAAAGTACTTTATTTGGGATTCCATGAGAGAAGCTAGGGACGAGGAGATCCTCGAAGCTCAAACCGACTAACAATAAGTGACTGACTGACGGTTCCAAGGTGCACAGTACCCCGCTGGGATTTCATCTGCTTTCATCGCCAACCAAGGCTTTGCATGTCGTAGGTAGTCAGATCTGGGTTTTACTGCGTTTTCCATCATTTAGCATAAAATATTTAATTAAAATTAGTGGAAAGTCAGTGACAAACTGCATTGATTAACTTCCAAGTCGAGGTAAAAAAGGGCCCTGATGCAGCGACACTGTTGTCAGCGACACGGTTGTCAGCAACACTGATGTCAACGACAATGATGTCAAAGGCACTGGTGTCAACGACAAGAATGTCCAAAGACAATTACATCAGTTTTTATCGTCGACATTATTTTATTCTCCCTACACAGATTTCCCATCCGACTTACAGCGAAATGTACATCTGTGAAAGCTACAAAAGCAGACACAAAAAGCCTGTCGATTTCACGGCTTAAAAATGAGAATAGATGGCAACAGGCTAAAGATGAACTGTTCCCAAATCAATGAAAATAGGGACAAGGGATGAAAGCAGAAGCTAAGAATTGGATTTCACTTTCACAACAAATGCTACGCGAAATCTTCCACGAGGCTACTAACTGACTCTCGACGTCTGTTCCCAGTTGCCACCATCCGCATCCGTCCCAACAAACCCAAAAGATTACATATATACCCCTATCGATTGTTCATACTGTTTGTAATATCCAGAGTCAAAAAAAAACATTCGTTTACCAAACCAACAGGATTCAAAAGTTCTTCAAATTCAAAATCCATATCTCTCACTTTCCGAACGAACGAGCTTCTAAAAATCGAGCGTTTCTAAAGCCATATCGGGCAGCTATTTCCTGTTCTTATAACAAAAAAAAATTCAGTGGTCGTGGTCTTATACCAAGATAGTATGTATTAACGTGCCTAAAGCCATCGTTTCTGCTTAAAATCCCAGAACCTTCTCAAACAAGATGAAGGAAACTAAAGTTTTAAAAGAAAAATGGGTTTCAAATGTCTTTGGAAGATTTGTTTGTTTTCCACTCTCCAATTTCCCGTTTTACACAACTCCCTCTCAAGATTCAAGGAATTCAATAATTTATATAAGGAGAAAGTTTTCCTAAGATTTCTCCGTTCCGTCTCAGGTTTTCCTAAGGAATTAAAAAAAAACCTTCGGAAATTGAACAAGTTCGGGTTTCGGTTAGGCCGAGACCACATCTTAGAGTTTAAGAACTTGGACGTAGAGACAGACAGAGTTGCGAAAAAAAACTAGACGAAGAACTAATATTATTGAATTGTTCAATCCCCGAATCCTCTTCCATGTAATGAATTACTTAGGCATGGTTTTCAAATGTGATGAGGGGGCTGTTTAAAAGCGAGTAAACGTATGTTATTTGAGCGTCTTGAAACTGCGTCTAGAAGACCCCACCGGGTAATTTACGAACGGACCTAAAGGCTAGAACGGTACTTGTGAAAACATGACTGACTTTATCTATGATTGTTAGTGGCAACAGCGTGTATGCATCAGCTATCATGATCTGATAGAATATAGTGTACCTTCTGTTGGTTCAGCTTTCGAACATTTTGGGGTTGATAATAATATATCTAAAGAATAGAGCTTTCGGGGATATGGAAATGATGAGAAAATAATAGAATTCCTCCAAAGCCTATAAGTACAAGGACTAGAACTAGAATAGTATATCCGGTTCGAGTTTGGAGTTCGAATATGGAACAGGATGTAGGTATAAGATATAACTGCTTTTTATTTTGATTCTATCCAACATTTCTACTTAATTTGATCTAATTAAGTCACCATGTTTCATCATCACCATAGTCTCATTCCCTGCAGGCATTTTATGAACAAAATAGAATTATATTTCACTTCGCCAAACTTTTATGCCCTTCTGAAGGACGGTATGGGAAGCGTTTGCCGTTGTGTTTTGTTTTTAAGTCCGCTCCCTGTTTTCTTCGCTGTTTTTTTCGGAGAGGGATTTATTTGCCTGAGATTCACTTTTCTGAAATGCCTGTTTGTCGACGAGGACTTTTGTGTGTCGGTTTTTTGTAAAGTTTCAACCTCCATTAGTCACTTGTTTGGTGGAGTTCTAGTTTTGGAGCTGGAGATTTATGGTTTTTAATCCAGGTTGAGTTTTAGGGGAAAGGAAAGGCCTGAGGACACGTGGATGGGAGATTTGGCAAGTTTTACTTTAAAGCTGTATGTTATTTCCGGTGTTTCGTTTAGGAGGAGGATTTTTAGGAATTAGAAACCGGAGGTATTATATTAAATCGGTGTTTTTAAATCTTCAAAATTCCGTGTATAGGAATCCTGTTGACGTTCTAGTAGCGGAAACTGGGTGAAAAAGCTGAAAGTTTGTTATTAAACTTAAAAATTACAATAAGATTTATATCTATATTTATACAATAAGGAATTATACAAAGGTGAGGATGCGATTTAGGGACTTAGAGAGCATTTATTTCGGGAATTCAACGAGAGGATCAAAAATAGGGATTTCATTTATTTTGGGATTTAAGGTTTTTGACTAAACTCATCGAGGAGATTAACAGCCGTGAGCTAAAAAATAGGAAAAAACGGACTATATAACGAGAGACCCTCGACTTAGATTGGTAAATAATATTATCAAATATATGTTTTCCATCCGTCCTAATAATCATATAATCGATAGCTTCCACTAAAAGCCCTAAAACGAAGAATCGCTTAAACAGAACCGGGTACATGGATAAATCCGGATGTTTTCACAAAGCAAAATTAAGTAATCCCCACGATCCCTTCATCTCTCCTAAACCCAAACGAGTCCTTAGTCAAAATCCCCAACCGTTTCACGTCTGTTCATGACCCCCACTACCACCTCTACTAAATCAGTCGGAAATTACATCTCCTTTAAAATGATAAGTTTGTGTAGATTAAGGACAGGTCTCATTTAAACCCCCTCTTGTATTCCATTTACTCTAGAGAAAAAACAATATCTCTCCGCCTGTCCTCTTATGATTCTTCAGAGATCTGCTCAAACTGCTCACTTCATCATCTCCGTTCTTATCTCTCGGCCCTTTGAGGGGAAATACATTAAAGCGGAATTCATGAAATACTAGGCCCTTATGTAGTACATATTAAGGACCAGAGGGTCTTCATCTTATTATTTCCGCAAAATAGCGAGTCTATATGGTGAAACGGGAGATGATGATGAGTTGGCTCGGCTGGTGGTATGGTATGGTAGCAGTATATCTGTTTTAGTTTTTAGTACAGCAAATTGCAGGCTGTATCTGGCATAGCCGGTGGTGGTGGTGGTGGCTCATTTAATCATTTCTAAAAGAATTTGTAGAGAAAGTTGTACAAGTTTTAATGCCAGGAACAGTTGGACTCTCAACTAAAGTCTTTTATTCTCTCCTCTTATTTTATGACAAGGAACTTTATTATGAGAGACTGTCCTCTTCTACACGTCCCACATTCCTGCGAAATAATATAAACTCGTTCTTTAAGAGCCAGAGTGGATGGACTGTATGAAATTCGGAGAAAGCACAAGAGTAGTTCTGGAGTGTGGGTTCCGGCTTTGGAATTATGCATTTCTGCCGTCTTTTGTATCCCTTTGAAGAAGAGGGTTATCTCTCTTTGTCTTATCTTTAGTCCGGAGTTTTAGGAGTGAAGGTGCTGGTCCTGGAAATACCATAGATGTTTGTTGAGAATGCTAAGAAGAAGATGATAAGTTTGTATTATATATCATATCTTAGAGCGTCTCATAGGAGCGTATAGAATCGGTGGTGGTGGTGGTGGTGGTAGTGTTGAGAAGCTGGTAAATTATGAAAGGGTTTAGTTTAGAGGCAGATAATTCAGACGGCCACTTACGGGAGGGGAAAGCTAAAATTTTTACTGGGAAGGATAATCACGTGGAGGAGTTGGGATTGTGTAGGGTTCGGTAAGGTTTTTGGGTAAGTTGGGCTTGAAACTCGGGGTTTTAAGTAAACATTCGGGGGTTTCTGACAATTTTGGTGTGAAAATTCTTAAAATTTTCCGAAACTATTAGCCGGTTGTATTGATCAAAAACTGCGAAAAGATCACAATAAAATCGTTAAAATTCACAGTTCTTTGGTTAATCAATGTGAAAGAAACCATAACTTTTGCTGATTTTTTATTTATTTTTCAAATTCACAATTTTTCATTTTTTTAAGTACCGTTCCGTATAAAGCTTGGAACGTTATTCTGACATCAATTTAAAATATTTCAAATTGCAACAGACCTCTCTGCGATAAGATTTCTTCACAAGATGTATTGATTTCCCCTCAACTTTCACGATGTACTACTTCCGAACTGCTTCCGTAGCCTTCCTTGTCGACGAATCTTGTTGGTTATTTTGTGAATGTGAACGATTTCCTTAGAGCCTCGGGGCAGGTCAAACTACCAAACCCTGAAAAAAGTTTGTTGGTAGTTTGGACAGCTACATGCTTAGTTCCGTTGGTTGTTGGTTTTGGCTATTTGTGCGAAGATTTCCCTCGAGGATTTCATACACTTGGTGTATTTTTATAATTAATTCGGCAATCCAGCTCTAAATGAAAGATTCACAAGGGAATATATAAAGAGATATGATGGGCAATGTATTCATTCAGTACAATGGTGGGGTAGTTGATCTTGGTATTTGATATGAACTTCGTATCATAGTCAAATATCATATACAAACACACGGCTTAGGAAATGAACCTTCGGCTTTACGAGTATTTGGGGTTATCATTAAGAATTTCTAAACTTAAACTAAAGTAAGAAGGTTGGAGGAGAAAGTGAGGTAGTACTACTCGAGGCACAAGAGTTTCCTAATTATGTTCACAAGGGAACATTTTCGGGTGTTAAAACTCGATGCGTTTATTTTCGTTTTCTGCCAAATTGTCATTGTTCGATTTTTTAAATTTAATGTTAATCTCATCCTTAAGATTTTTCGTTTAATGTATTTTTTTATTGACCTGGTTTGGGTTTTAAGATAAATACCGTTTAATTTAAGAACTGAATTGCTGAAGGCGATTGCAAATCATATTTTTTTTCTAATTGATTTGAATAATCATTCTTTTATAAAGTTATCAACTAATCTTGACTCGTTTAAAGTGGCTTGTTAAATCTTTAAGGGTGACTGCGATAGGGCTAAATTAAGCTGTGATTTAGAATAACGCCATCTAGTGGTGAAATATTCTTAACACATTGCTGATTTAGCGATGACAAACTCCTTAATTATGCTGCTAAAAACTACTGCTTAATACACTTACTGGACCAGAAAGCAGTGATATCGACCCATAAATTGTAGCTTACACAACTGCTACAAATGAAGGCCACTGCCTCCGGTTTAAAAGTCGTATGCGAAATCAAAAACCACTCCAAACAACCCACCTCCAGCCAAACAACAAAACTTCAAAGACACACCCACATCGTATAGGAAAAGTGTCGGACACTACAGACATATCAATCAATTGCCATTCTGACCACAAAAGCTTTTCCAGCCCCACCCACCCACCTCTAAATCAATCGGCTCCGGGGCAACCGAGACGGTATCCTTGTTCCCCGGTCATACATAAACAAAGGAGGTGTTGTGGTTTATAGTCTAATAGCTTCTGCATCATTTCCCCCTTAATGAGTCTCTATTCTTCCTAATTTTGTGGATTCAGGCTCAAAACCACTCCGAAGGCAAACATCAAACCGTTATGATATCCTCTCGAGTAGCTTTCCTCACTTCTGCCCACTCCACCACCAACTACCGACTTTCCCAGGCTTAGTGGCAGGTAAACTGAGGAACTGTGGGATATTATATGCCTCGGCTACTAGGAAACTAGCCCGGTACTAATTACAATTCACAATAGCAGGGCTAGGTGGTTGCAAAGCATTTCATAAACTTCTCTTGTAATTGTCTCACATTTCACCTGAAAATAAATTAGAAACTGGAAGGACTCGGCATAGTTTCGGGGAATTTTGGGAAACAAGATCAATTCAGCACAATACGACACCGCAACGGACCCACACCGGCCCGGTGGGGTTCTCCATTATTCCGACCCTGGTTCTTGACTGCTTGGAATCATAAATAAATGCTTGGCTTTGGCAAGTCAAACTTGAAAATAGAATTGGACTAAAAATGGCTATATTACTCTAAAAAAACTAGATTGTTTCATCACAAAAGACAAAAAAACAACAGTATAAAAATATTCTCTCATAAGAGCCCTTGTTTTATAAATAGGATTTCCTAGTTACAGTTTCGAATTGTGAGTTTTTCAGTCAATGAATAAGGAGTATGTCTGGCTTTTGATGAAGTAAAGCAACATAATATGGAGAAAGCGTGCTTGTCATTACGGTAGACACGAGGATGTGAATTTTGAATCAGAAATTGAATTTTTAAATGGAGTTCAGGTATTCAATTTCCAGCCTTATTTCGACATCGAAAAATACTAATCGATAAATGAGCCGATAAATACCAGAATCTCTTATCGCCATTCCCTAATTAGGGCTTTGAAAGCACCTATTTGCTTCAAAATTTTATAACTCTGGTTTATATTTCAAGACGACCGTGTTGGACTAGACTCGTGAATTATGTCGCATTTGTCAATAATGAATGCTTTTCGTCTCTTTTTTGAGGTGTCAACCTTACAACTACATAAAAAATGTAAAAGTTTTTTACTTCACCGTGTTGAAGAAGGAGTTCTATGCGAATTACCTACTAAAATGAGACCTTCTCGCCAAACAAATCCTGCCCATTTTTTAGACCACAATTGAGCATAAAAATTGACAATAACCTGACAACAACAACCCTTTTAAATACAATCAACGCAGAAACTGCTCCTGTAAATATTATTGACACTGACGACTCCATTACTTCAATAAGTAAACTACATACTTCAAACATTATCATCCCTTCAAATTTGCACAAAAACCAAGCGAAATCTTACCCAAGGATCATGCACATCAATATTCGATCAATTAACAAAAACTCTGTATTACTACACCAAGTCATTACATCAAATGATTATGATATAATATGCCTATCTGAAACATTTCTGAAACCCTGCCATGACTTTATTATCTACCCGGGCTACCAAATATTCCGGAAAGACATCACTGGTAAGAGACAAAGAGGAGTTGCTATTCTCATTAAAACTAATTTTCGTGCTAAGCTACTGAACATTGAAACTCTCAATTTATCAAATAATATTGAGACAATCAATTTAAAAATTCAATTTAAGTTCAACAAATCCTGCATCATTTCATGTGTATATCGCCATCCAGACTACACCAAATCAATTATGGAAAATGACATCAAATCACTAGAAAAATTATATAAAAGATACTTAAAACTAAACCTTTCCATCTTCTCTCTTGGGGATTTTAATCTACGAGACAACTACATTAAGCCGCTACTAGACATGCTCAAAGATCTTAATATGGATCAAATTATTGACAAACCCACCAGAAACGACAAGAAACTTGACCTGATTATAACAAATAATTTAAGCAATATCATCAATCATACAGTTATGGAACCTTTTCTATCTGACCACTGTCTAATTGAATGCCAAGTCCGTCTTAAAAAACCCAGTTATCCACAACAACAAATAACTTTTCGTCCACTGAAAACCATTGACAAGGATAAACTTCAATCAACTCTAGACTCCATTAGACCTATGACTAATTCCAACGATCCTCAATTGCTACTTGACCATTTAGTTAATTCAATCACTACAACATTTGACAAACATGCTCCAATAACTAAGAAGACAATATCTGTTAAACCAACCCGTAAGTTTGTATCAATGTATACTAAGAAATTAATCCTCAAAAGAGATAGGATTTATAGCTTATACAAAAGGAAACCTTCTTCAGCTCTAAAAAATAAACTCGAAATAATTAAAACCTCAGTGAAAAAATCTATTTACAATGATACCAAATACCAACTAGACGAGAGAATCAAAAGCCACAACTTCTGGAAGGCTCTCAAGGACCTGCATCCTCTTAAGCCACTGACCCCTAACTGCATTGACCTGACTTCTGAAGACATAAATGACTACTTTGTCGAAATATCAATGCCGAATCCTAACCAGACAACTCAACCACAAGTTACCGATGATTCTAATGCAGTTCACCCTCCTGAAGATAATGGTAAATTTTCACTGACACCGTTATCCCCTCAAGATATAATAAAAGGCTGGAAAAAAATGAAGAACAATAATGGAACTTCTTATGACCCTATGGAATTATGTCCAATGATGCTCAACCTTATGCTAAACTCTGAGAAATTTCTATCCAATATTACACACCTATTCAATTCGTTCATCACCACAGGTGAAGTACCTCCTATTCTCAAGACAGTAAAAATCATCCCCGTACCTAAAATATCGTGTCCCACTTCATGCAATGAACTTCGACCCATCGCTATCCAACCAGTATTAATAAAGTTATTCGAAAAGTGCCTACAACCTCAAATAAATGAGCATCTTGATAATGAAAAGATTCTTAGTCCATCTCAGTTCGGATTTAGGAAACAACATTCGACAAGTCATGCCCTTACTACCGTAACTGACTTCATTTATCAAGAAGTGGACAAAGGCAAGTTATGCATCATCATATCTCTAGACTTACGTAAGGCCTTTGACAGAGTTGATAGGAACGTTCTTCTAAATAAAATGAAGAGGATTGGTCTCAACCAAAAAGTTTTTGAATCACTTCTCTCTCAACACAGTCAATATGTTTATTCTAATAATACGTCATCATCAACCAAAGAAACCCAACTTGGTATTGCTCAAGGAGGATGCAATTCCAGCCTTCTCTTCTCTATCCTAATCAATGACCTACCATCATGCATCAGACACAGTATTACTGTCATGTTTGCTGATGACACCAGCCTTATAATCAGTGGATATCCTTCTGAAATTGATGAAATCGAAAATTATCTACAACAAGATCTAAACGAGCTCTCCAACTGGATGACAAAAAACAGAGTGGAATTGAATGACAACAAGACCCAAATGCTCATCATCTCGAAACCTTCCATTCTTAAAAACTTAAGGACAATTAATATTAAAATCAACAATAGTTTAATAAAACAGGTTGACGAGCTTAAGATGCTAGGAGTGATAATTGACTCTAACTTAGATTTCTCGATACATGCCAATAATATTTATAGGAAATGTAATGCTATATTGTTCTCTCTTTACCCAATACAACGCCTACTATCTACAGAGAGTAAAATTAGACTAATTAACGCATATGTATTTTCCTCTCTCAACTATGCCTTTTCAATGTGGGGTAATGCATCTACAACTGTCAAAAATACTGTAGAAAAAATTGTACGTAGCTCTGCTAGATTTGTATTCAATTTTGGAAAATATGATCATATCACTAATTTAATTAATCATGAACTCAAATGGTTATCAGGCAAGTTTAGGTACAAATATGAAACTTTGAAATTTGCGTTTAAAAGCATTAAGGGTACAGTTCCGGACAAATTTAAAAACTACTTAAATATTAATGAGTATTCACACATTACCTCACGTACTAGTAATTATTATGAACCCACGAATTCATATAAAGCTCTCTGGGGCACTAAATCTCTTAAGTTCCAAGCATCAAAAATGTGGATAAATTTACCTAATGAACTTAAAAATTGTAACTCC
The DNA here is from genome assembly GCA_906901685.1 of Desoria tigrina. Lineage (NCBI taxonomy): Eukaryota > Metazoa > Arthropoda > Collembola > Entomobryomorpha > Isotomidae > Desoria > Desoria tigrina. The sequence goes on from CAJQTU010000007.1 coordinate 615,637, forward strand.
TTTAATATCTTTAAATCGAAACTTAAAAAATCACTTTTAATTGAACAGATAGCTGTAACTGAAATCAATCAACATGACCTTAATACTTGTTCTCTTTCATGTGACCAATGTGCATTAATATTTGACGAACTACCATATTAACTTAACTCTTCAATAATATAATTTACTTCTTTTTTGACAAAATTGCTGTGATGTAATCTACCTTCCTTTGTAAGGGTATCACTTCTATTAGTAAATAAATACTGTACATTTTCTGAACTGTAATCCGGACAGTTATTTAGTGTTGTTGTCCTCCTTCCTCGATAACTGTTTAAAACGCATTTATATAATCCCATTAAAACGAACTTTATTCCTTTGCAACAAGCTCGTCTTGAAAATAACATGTTTTTGCAGGATATGGATATCTGTGTTTTCCTAAACTTCATCACAAACATTCGGAACGATATTAAATATATAGCGTATGTACTACAACTTCCAGCAATTACTGGTTTAAAATTTGTTTTAAAATCTCGGTTACTTCAATCAGAACATCAAAGAATGATGACGATGAAGATTTGAATTCTACGAGTTTGCTTTTATCGCTATACACTAAAAGTTGTCTTATGAATGCTGGTGGAAAAAGGTAGATGCATTTTTACGAAAATCGAAAAAGAGGGGCATTTAACCTGAATTTTTTATTTTGGCCCTTAAATGAGGAAATTTCTTGATCTTTTTACGGTAAAATCAGATTTTCAAAATCGGGAAGCTCGTATATTTGCAACTCAAACTTGACTGTTCTCCGTGATTTCTCCCAAAAGTTCCGAAAATAACCCCCTCGTCCTTCTCACTCTCTATTTCTCAGAAATAATCGTCGAAAAAGCAGAGAAAGTAAAGTCCATGATTTCTCTCCCCTAATCCACTACGTTCCTAATGTCCAGGATAATGATATGAGAATTGTGGATATATATTTATTAGATTTGTGGAACAAAAGGAAACAAGCATGTGGACTTGTGTCCTGTAATGAGGTTTTTATGCGGTTGCATGTGTTCCTAGGTTATCTGCTAATGACTCCCGCCTTTGCGTGCCTCTGATTGAGTTTAATGATACTAAACAATAATAAAGAGGTCAGAGCGACGGCGGCACGGGGAGCTTAGCCGATTTCCAATGCCCTCTTAGAAACCACTACATGGAACCTAGAAAAATACAATGTTTCCCACAAACTTGTATATTTCTTCAGATACGAGCATATCGTATTGACCCTAGCTGTTGGTAGTTAGGACTATTCGGTATGGAATAGGCGTAGTTAGTGAGGCATAGAACTTTAGATCTATTATGGAATATAGCTCCCGTTTTTCCCGTTTTTTTTGGACGAGAGGAACGTGACCGGTTGACATAATCTCTGGAGAGGGAGAAAAAGGCCGAAGGATTCTTAAGTTGGATCAAGTCGACCACACGGGCATTTTCTCCAAGAATTATGGGAACATTGAAAAAGGGATAAAATGGGAATTGAAAACATTCGGGGATTGTATCCTGTTCCATTTCCTCCTTTCTAGTGTTTCTGGGCTGGAAGTAGTTTGCATTTTTATAAAAATATGAAGATTTTTGAAGATCCAAAATGGAACAGTGTGTAAACTACCAAGAAGCCGGCATGCGATTTTAAGAAGCCAAAAAAAACGCAAAAAGAATACCGTAAAACATCGATTTGGAACCCCAGAGGGCATTATTTATCAAATGATGCGTACATTTTTTACCTAAATCGGCCAATTACCTTAAAAATGTTAAATATTAAATGGGAATCATCAACGTAATTCTGAATGCTTTTGGGTTTAGATTGAGTAATTAAACAATTAGAGCAGTAGTGTGTACAATCTACTCTACACCACTAATCAATTCTCCCAAACCATTGTTTATGTCACGAATAATAGTAACGATATTGAGGCCAATTAATTGTCTGTTACACTTCCCATTTTTTGTAAATCACATCGATTGCTAAATTGAGGAAGATCAAATCTAGCTAACTGTGCTTTTAAATTCTAAATAGTTAATGCTAAGGAACACTGTAAACTGGTCGAATGAGGGGGAGGTGCTTCCTTCGTCTTGTTTTTGTCCTTTTCTAATGATAACAATAATAATGATGGGGATTCCGGATGTTCCGGTGTGTATTCTTCGCAGTTTCTTCGTACTTCTTGATCTATTTATAGGCTACAGGGCTAAGGTACTGGTTTTAGGCGGATAATTGATGTAATAAACGTACAATAAGAGTAGAGGTCCGTAATGATGATGATGATATGAAATGAACGGATCTGCATGTTTGTCTTGCTTTCAGATAATAAGTTACAATTCCCCTCGAGGCGGAGTGAGCGTTTTAACGGAGAAAGGAGAGACGACCACGTCTTACCTTCTTATTCAACAAGCTAAGCCCACCGACAGTGGAAAATATTCTTGTAAGTCAATTAACTTTGGTTTTTAATTGAGAAGTCAGTTAACTGACAGATTTTAAGCTTCTATTCAAGATGTTAAGTTCTACAGACAGCCCGTTTTTTTTAAAGATGTAAATGGATTTAATACGCAAACTATGGGTCACACGTGTTTGTGCAAAATTTTCGAGCAAAAATGAGCATTTAAATCGATTGATTTTTAATTAACCTAAAATGATACAATTGAAAATGCAACAGCTCTAAGCAGATGAACTCAAATGCTAATTGTTTTTTATTATTGACAGGCAATCCTTCCAATTCCGTGGGTCATAGTATAAACGTCCATGTCCTAAATGGTAAGTAACTGTCCATTTTTTTTTATTCATTGTGCATGAGGATGACATTAACTACTTGTTAACATTATCATTCAACATATATATTATATGCGAATTTCGTTTTATGAAACATAGTACTTTGATTACAATTGCATGAACGTTACGTCTTTTTAAACAATCAACATTTAGAGGTACTTTGAAATTGAAATGAGGTACTTGGGAAGATAAATATTGATACGAGCGAGTCAAAACATAAATTAAACAGATGAAGTTATACTTGATACAAGTCAGGAGGATTAAGAGTACCTGGTTGTTTTTATTGATGAAAAAGTACATTTATAAATAAATAAATACCATTATTTATTATATAAGGAGTTTAGGAAGGACTTGTGGTTTATGTACATTATACATATTACATATATACTAACTATTAATAATTTAGTTGAATGAGATCCATATTTTAAAATTTAATCCTTCCCTTATTGACAAAATCATATACTACCTAACATGGTCGGGTTGGATTTTGAATGGGTCCCATGTTTATATAATTTAATGATCTGAAAAATGTAAATGTTTCTGGATTCTCCTAGTGAAATTTATGTCAGCAAATAATTATTTTAAAATTTTCGGTCTTAGAATTCCTATCTGTGGAACGTTAGTAATTCAATAATTTAAAGAACGCAGGCACGTTTGGTTTCGGGCATTTAAAAATTATTATAAATATCAGTTTCTTAAGCTTCCAGCCGATTTTACAGGTACCGATATTCCAATTAACCGAGAATTTCCATATCAATAGTTCCACTTCCTCGACGATTCTTTGCATTTTTTTTCACTGTACCATGTATACATGCAGCAAATAAGTTAAAATGAAGGTCATTAAAAATACCAAACATTTCGGAGCAGTAAGAAATTCTGAGAACGAGACAGTATTGATTTTGAATCATGAAATTTCATAAATCTTGTAATTTAATTTACTTTTGTTCTAGCATATTTTAAATAAATTTCGAACATATAATCGCTTGTCATCATTGTCTGTCATCCTTATCTGTCATTCTTTTCGTCAGTTTATCTTCTGTCTGGGTTCTCGTATTTCATTCTGAAAATTTTAATTTAGACGGTTATTTTTTAAATCAATTTCATTTACCATTTTAAATTCCATCAAAAACTTAAAATAATAAAATAATTGCTAGTCAGTATGGCCATGAAAATGGTTTTAAAGGCAGTGAAACTGCATACAAAAATCTTTCAGTCATTGGAGAAGATCCCACTTTACCTCGATCTAAAACAACTAAAAGTTGTCTATGTTTCCAATCCACGGGATTTGCTCATCTTCTACTTTAACACGGTCGTAATTGGGGGTTCCTGGGTCGCGGCGTCAGTTTACCTCATTTTGAGGTCAATTCTTACGACTAACGATTCAGTTTCTCCTTACAATTTAGTGATTATTACTTTGTACTGCTTCTGTTTGATATTCGCAATGGCAATGGCTCTATTGTTGGCTGTCTCTGGGGATACGATTGCAGCAGCTATAAATGAGGCTGGGAGCCTGTTCCAACGTCTTGAGACATGTAATTTCGGTTTTAAATGATTTGATTTTATTGACAAAAATTAGAGCCTTTGGGTGCTTAGAATTAAGGATTGAGGGGAATTTATTTCGGGGTGGGGTTGTAAAGTTTTCAAGGGAGATTAAACACCTGTAATTATTTTTTCCATTTTAAACATCAATTTATATCAAACCTTGAATTTTTTTTAACTTTCAAAAATTGAGCGACTTTACTATTTTGGGGGATACATAAAAACATTCGGATTTATACTAATTTTGTCAAAAATCAAACACAGGTGCCAAACACACATCGAACTTAAAATACGGACCAGGAACCGCAACTAACAAAAATAACGCTTTAGGGATCTTTCTCCTTGCAACTGTTGTCGTATTTGTTACATACCCCTTCGTACTAATCGTGGGTCTGATTTCCATGGAACTGGACCCTCTGCACTTCATCCTCAACGACATTCTGACACCGGAACTGGCTATCCGACCGGATATTCAAATCCTGACACTAACCCTACGGACCTGTTTTGCCATCGTTGTAAATATCGAGAGTGCTCGGCTCTTCTCAACCATCTTCATATTCCTAATCATAGCCGTCAAGGTTCTGAACCGCTATTTCGACGCGGTTGGTCAGCTGAAATTAGCGAACGACTACATTGCGTTTTCGAATCGGTTCCAAATCCTCTACAATTTTGTGGCGGACGCTTTGGAAATTTCCGTGGCATCCGGCATGTTCCTCGGCTTCCTTGCCAGCGTCTCCTTCAATTTCTTTGCGCTGAAGGGACACAAAGCAGTCCCAATGCCGTTGTACTTGTTCTTCCCGTCGGCAGCGTTGCTAGCACCTTGTATAATCCATCGGACCATACTCCCTGCCGTGAGGATTCATCAGATGGCTACTGATTGTTTGGAAACGTGGGAGACGAAGATAAGCGTCTCAAGTTTCCCCAATTTGCGGAACCGGAAGTTCCTGATCAGAAGACTGAGGGCAATGCGCCCTTTCATTGTTTACGGAGGGGTTGGGGACTTTAGGATGTTTGGGATTCATAAGGAGAGCTACGTTTGCTTTTATGAGACCATTGTTAATTACACTTTTGATGCCCTCCTCTCGGTTGACATTGAGGACTTGTTTTGACTTTTGACTTGTCATGCCTCGTTACTGGGTAATGAAAGCGATAGTGAGTCAAGACAGGAGTTTATGACTTAAATCATAATGAGAAAAAGCTGTAGTTTAATATAAGGGTCAGTGCGCATTTAACCGTCAAAATCGGTTATTATACAAGGACAGTATCTGGTGTTTGGACAAAGTCATTTTAAATCCAAGGAATCAGATGTACAAACATTTCGTGAGTTTCATACCACTCCCGGTTGGGTGCATATGGCCCTAATAAAACATGAAAGACTTGGTCAATGACCTGTTGTCGATTTTACAATTGGTTATTCAATTAAAAGTCAAATGTTTTGTTAGTTCCAACATAAAGGTCTGTATATATTAAAAGTTTTTACAAGGATCTTATAGGCTTTTCATTGATATTTTTATTTAACTGGCTTCAGTAGGTTTAAATTCGGTTGCACAAGTATCTAACGGCGATTATCTATCTGAGTTAGCGAAATGAATATTTTATACGAATGTCACTATTATAGCAATGAATGCCCAAATAGACGCTTCGTGATGAAGAGTGTAAAATATCACTATTTTTTGGTCTTAAAAGCTCAGAATACTGTCATTTTATAGGACTTGATATATGTACATACTTTGATATAATTGATGATTTGCCGTGACACAAGCTCTGTCAATCATCAACCACGCCTCTCCGATCATTTTAATAGCACCGTTTTTGAAGGGCCATGGGAAAAACTCAAATTAATAAATTATTGATTTTGATAGGGTTCCAAGTTTCATATAATTTTAACTGGTAACCGAGTATGATTTTTAACATTATATTAGACGTATCATCGCAATTGTATTGTAGCATAATCAAATTAAAGACTGCGATTGATATGTCTATAATGTATGACCATATCTGCAAAATAAAACATCTCGACATTTATAAGAATCCTTAATAAAAATAAAAATTCAAAACACTTAATTCGTCTTCTCCGAATTTTAATGCCAATTGATTATTTATTTTAAAGAAATTCAAATAACTAATTTCAAGCAAAAATGCTTTTATTTTTCAAAGCCCCTCTATTACCCAATTTGTTTTAATATTCCAAACCACAACTTTCCCTTGAACTGCCCGAGGGCAGTCGTCTGGACCTGTTCCGATTACAAATTCATGATTTTTCTTAATGAGTAGCACGTGTCGAAAATTCATATCCGGCACAAAACATACTTAATTTAAAGTCACATTTCCTTCCCAAACCCAAGACTCTTATAAAAAACAACAAGTTTATATTTCCATCTCCTAAAATTCCCCTTGATCAAATGCCCGAGGTCTTGTAAAGCTGTTCCGACTTAAAATCTCTGATTTTTCTTAATGAGTAGCATATGTCGTTCGGGGAGAAAGTCAAGTAGTCAAGTCTATATCTAACATCCAAATCAACCATCGCCCTTCAGCATTACGGATTGCACTATAGATAGGCCACCACCACAAAGCCATTAATAATAGTTGCTACTATTCGAAACGAAGTTGAAGTTTGTGGTTATCATTTACCATAAGTCCTGAAATAAGGCTCCATCTGAAACCGTAAAGGAGCATATCCATAGTTCGGGTAAGAGTTTGTAGAGAGGTCATTTCCACTTCCCGATGATTACAATGATTATGAAGGGTTACAAGAAGTGCGTGTTTTATGGCTTCATGGAAAGAGTTCCACCGAATTTCTAATTGAATTCGAATATTAAGAGCCGAAGAAGGGCCATAAGAGTTAAGATCTATAACCCGATACCTTCCCTTTGTGAACTCAACTTTCTCTCGTCAAGGATCTGTTCAGGAGTTTACGGCTATTTCACCCCGGACATTTTACCACCGAGCATTTTTGTCCCCGACCAATCTAACATTCGACCCATGCCATATACGAGTGATAGTCCAGACCAGACCAGAGACCAGGAGACCAGATCACTCGTATATGGACCCATGCTACCCCCGTATAATTTACCCCCGGCCCATTTTACCCCCAAAAACCTAACCCGCATCTCATGTTACCCCTGAGCCAATCAATGCCAAAAATTTACGGGATTAATTGAATTAGGGGTAAAATGAGTCTGGGGTAAGATGGGCCATGATTAAGATGAGCTGGGGTTAAAACTGCTCAGTGTTAAAATTAGGCGGTGGTAAGATGTGCCGGGGGGGGGACGTGCGGGGTAAGATGGTCCGGGGCAAATTGTGCGGGGTGAAATAACCTAGGCCCTTTTCAGGATTTAGTCACACAATTTACTCAACTAACTTAGAAATCCCTCTCCATAACTTGTAATGTTATGTTCTGCCGAAAGGGCTAACTTTCACCTATAAATAATACCCTTTCTCCTCTATACTTTAAGATCTTGTACAAGTTTAAGTTGAACATGTCTAGACGGGCTTTCGGAGAAATTTAACTATGTTATAATCTCGGAATTCAGAATTGGAGTTATAAAAGGCCTAGAGGGCTCCTATGATCCAGATGATTGTAGTTTGTAGTTTCTAGTGTGGGGTTACGGCTTTTAAAGGCTAATACATTGGTCTTTGCGATAGGGAGCCGTGTTTTTAAGAGTTGTAGAAAATACCGCAGTTTTTGGGTTCCTTTTGCTACAAGGTTGTATTTGTAAGTTGGGGTTTGGGTTGGCAGATATTGATTGAGTTCCATGTCAGCTCTTCTACCAACAATTTATTTCTAAAGCCTCAACTGAACTTCTTGATGTCTACGATTATGATAAGAAATGCGGGGAGAAAGCAGGAGGACAGGCTCCGGGTTTAACCAGCAAACTAACTGCATTTAGTCAACCGGGACTGACTTTTTGCTTCCAAGTTTAGGGAGACTGGATGAAAAATATTAGTGTGGCTTAAGGGCCATTTTAAAGTAATATCTAGTTGGTGGGATGGTTTTATGAGTTTTTTTGTTCCAATTTTTGTTAATTTTAATGCAGCATGCTTATGAAAGAAAGTTGATTTAATAACTCCTAACAAATTAAAAACAGGACTCTTCCGTCTTCATTAACTCTAGGAGAGGCAAGGTTATTAATCCTTCCTGTCCAAATAAATAATCGGAATAAAAATGGCTGGAAAAGAGCTCCTCTGCCCTTTACCAGCGCAATCCTACGTTCTACACGTATAGAAGCTAGGCTCAACGTTGTACTTAAATAATGTTTCGGAACTGACTGGATTCCATCGGTTGGTTTCACTTACATGATTCAGTTAGTTCCTTATTTATATATCGTGTCAGTTGTGAAGCCCAGGGTGATCTTTTCCCTTCTCTCTCCAGAGATTTATTAGCCCAAGGGAAACCGCACCGAGAGAGACTCTCTCCCGCACATTTCCCCGCTCCCACATCATCATATAGAGAATGTATGCAAGTTACACAAGGGAACCTACTACTAAACTAATGCCGCCTCGGAACCTGAGCGTCCAAAATCCCGTGAGTGGGAATTACACACACGAAGAGCCATTGAAGCAGGGAAATGTTGAATGTGGAACTCCATATAGATTTTGCAAGGCTGGGAAATATGTGGAACGAAACGTCTAAACTTCTTCATACACGATCACATAAATCTCCCACACATACTACTTACTACTACACGGTATTATTATTCTGATATGTTGAGGAACGAAGTGTCTTATTTTGGACAGGGTTTATCTTCTCCGGGGTAAAATCGTAAAATCTTGAAATCGGGGTTTTCTCAGTTTTTTGTGGTGGAATGCCGAGGAACGGCTGGAGAACAATTGAAGTACTAACCATGGAACGTTTTTCATGTTTACATTCGATGTAATTTTGAATGGGGTAAAAAAAATCAGGAAGAAAATTGGATTTTCAAGAATGAAAATCGTTTTTCTATAATGTTGCCTAAGGGTGGAGAAAGTTGGATGAGAAGTTGGAGAAAATGAAGGGTGAGGCCATGGGGCGTTGACCTCTTTTTTAACCTCTTCGAGGCCTCCGCGAGAAAAGTGGACTTCTCAATCTCCTGCAAAAAAAACCCTGATTTTCCAGAGGCCTCAAGAGGTTAAAAAGGAGGTCAGCGCCCCAGACCACCACTCCTCATTTTCTACAACTTCCCACCTCTTTTTCTCCACCCTTAGGCAGCATTATAAAAAACGATTTTCATTGTTGAAAATCTAATTTTCTTCCTGATTTTTTGACATCACTCACGATTAGATCGGAGTTAAACATGAAAATAGGTTCCATTTGTAAACTATTCTATTTTTACCAGCCTTCTTCCCCGGGGTTTCATCAAAAAAGCATTTTGGTGAAAACCCAAGAATATTACCCGGGGTAAATGGTAAATCTTATGTTATAGGAGATATCATTATTTCCACCACCCTCATTTCACCAGGGTAAAAACTGTTTTTTAGGTTATTTGAAACTTATGGAAAAAACCGATACCCGGGGTCTTAGAACCCTATCAATCCTTACTTTCTCCTATAGAAAACGTCTCGAAAACTCTGTAAAGAATTAGAGGCTCTTTGAGCCCAGAAATGGTAATCTGTCAAGAGTTGCCTTCAGATTCGTTGGTGGCTATTGGAGCCAGTCCAATGAGCATTTTTCAGTGATTAGGTCCACGTTTTTAGATTCCTCCTCGGGATCTTCAATTCCCCGTCTGTCGGCCTACTTTCCCCGGGTCGTGTGGTGATGGTGGTTTTTGTTGTAGAATACAGGGTTTTTATGAGAAAAATATGTGGAATATACTCGGGTTTTTTATCACAATGAACGGGAAAGATAGTTTGCTAAAGAAATTGTTTTTTTTTACTATTTGCAGGCGAGTTACCAGCAGCAATGCAAACAGGAGGACAGATGCCTCAACAAATTCCGCTAAGTTTTTGTCTCCTTTCCACAGTCATCCTCCTTCTGATGTGATTTCCTACTTACCACGATGCAACATACAACCCTATACTACTACACTATTACAACTGGTTCTACTTTTCCTGAATATGAAATATTATATGAAATGTAAAAAACACAAGCCCAGCACAATCCATCGTCAAGAAACTACTGGTTCAGAACCGGAGGACCACCCTGACGGGATTTTTGGAATTTCGGAAACTGGGAAACCACAGACGGCAAACTAGAAACTACAAGCTCCTTCATCCTGTCACTTTGCAATAATGGAACGCTATAGGAATCTGCAAAAAATGTCCTTTGATGTTGGATTTTTTTTATTCCTTAAAAAACATGTGCATTCCGCAAACAGGAATAGGAGGTGCATATGTTTGACAAGATCCGAGTGTTCATTGTAAATTCTAATCAAAGATTCCGTACGTTGTTGACGGGGTTTGGGTCAAAGGTCTCAGATTTCCCAATTCCCATTCCAAACCTCCGTAAGTGTCCCACACGCTGAGTTCAATCTCCGAAAATCTCAGGGTGTATAGAATTCCGCTGAGCTGAGATTTGCAGTTGTGTACAGAAATCTGCGAGCTGACGATTTGACAATTTGAATATGAAATAGTTACGTTATACTCCGAGTATTTAAGTAAACTTATACGGTTTTAAACGATGGAACTACGCAACTTACCTAACACCTCCGTTAACTAAGGAATATGGTATCTACATTATAGTCACTGTTTATAATAAGTATTATTAGCTTGCCCCCTTCAACCTTCAACCACGTGTCACTATCTTATTAGTAATTAATTAATTCCAGCTAAGAAATAATCTTGTTCCTTCGTACTATCAACTTAGCTCATAGACTTATGAGCGAGAGTGAAAGTTACTACGTATTCATTTTCGTATATTTCCAGTTCAACTACGGTTACCTCGGATCTAAAATTTTGATTAAATTCAAACTGACAATGTTTTGAACGGTGGTGAATTTTAATCACGGCTCCACGGCTAAAACCGACGCTATAAAGATAAACACTTCCAAGGTCAACTGTCATACTCCGAATCCGATCGATCATTACCACCACGGACAAGAACGCCACCCAGCTTGAAGTCAATCTGAAACAGTTCAACTGTCAAAAGTCATCATCCTAAACCCCAAAAATATCTCAACTTCCCCGATTCAAATGACAACTCCATTATTCCAAAAAAAAGTCCAAATCTAAATTCAATATCATATCACATCACATCATCATCTCCAAGAAAACAGAGACAAAGGACCAACTCAGCGAGGAGAGGAGTGTGGATCCTATTACAACGTCGAAAAAAATGACACCGAAACGGAGCTGATATTCTGGAATCTCGATCTCGCCTTGAATATATGTGTCAAGTCAACTCCATCTCATATTAACAAGAGGAGAAAGCTTTGGATATAAACGTGTTTAATATTCTATAGTCTCAGTAGAACAATGTATGCACATGTAGGGACATGTAATCTGATGAGATTTCTCTCTCAAAAGAAGTCTCCAGAACTGGCTCCGTTCTTCTCGCCCGGATTTCGGATTTCGGGAGCCGGATTGGCTTGGCTTGGCTCCTCCGGGTGTACAAAGATGACAGAAAGGGTGCTAGTGCGGAATGACAAAGGAACTGCAAGTCGGGAGAGTGGAGAATATTGGCATGCTTCCATCACCTTGACATGGTTCAATAAACCCGGAGACCAGCTCGGGTTTTTTTCCAGAAAAAACGAAATATTTCCTCGGAAGATAACCTTAGAGTCCTATAAATTAAATAGGGCCAGGGAAGACAAAGAAAGAACACAATAGAGGGAAGAATAACATCATTTCTCTCAGAGCCTGATTGACAAATTGACAAAGATGTCATGTGTCAAAAACAGCCGAGACGGAGAAAGTCCTATCGGGCCTGTGCTAACATTTATATGGGATATTGGATATATCGGTTTGCAGATTGGGGGAAAAAAATCAGCTCAACTTATGACATAATGTTATGTGACAATTGACAATGACAGGTGACAGGGAGAGGAGATAGAGGACTTGATTTGGCAGTAAACAACTTAACTACACTTTCTCTCTCAATTCCGTGTCATCCTTACATTTCCTATATTAAGATGTCAACAGCTTCGGATATTTATTCCCGTCCGTTGCAGCATTAATAACATGTATATCAAGGGGACGATATAACAGCGCGGTGGCTAAAAATCAGCGAATCCGGAATTTTAGCGACACGGTGGTAATGTGACAGTTTGACAAGAGGACGATGTTTTTAACGCTAACGGGACAATTGACAGTGAACAATCAGTTTTACAAACAAAAGCAGCTTTAAACGCGTAAATTGTTACAGTTAGTTAGTTTCAACGGTGCTAGAACAGGTGTGAAATCGTATTTTCTATTATACTTTTTAAAGGATTCCTATTCCAATTATAAGTGAGAGGTTTATAGCTCAAACCTCTGCGTTGTAAATATGTAAAATAATAGAGAAAGTTTATAAAACCACACCCTCTCTGTCTATATCTACTCGTTTCTAAGTATGAACTCTACGAAGGATAATATGCGCATCGGAACTTCTCAGCAACTAAAACTAACCTGTACCTAACATAAAAAACACTAATCACAATATTACTAGAGACCGAAAACAAGGGCATAATTGATTTCATAACGTGCTACAGTTCTGTGAATAAGAGTAAGTTAATTAATTACCTAACGATCCTCAAAACTCCCTATTCTCGGGAGCATAACTTGTGTAATTAAAAAACCAACCAAAACAATAATATGTATAATCACTGGAACTGTTCCTCTCAATTTCCGCTGTTTTTGTCAAGTTTGTGAAAACAAGCCCCGACACGGAGTTAGATTCAGAACGGGACAATTAATCATCGGAACTTCTGTAATTCATATTCCATGCAGATTCCCTAAATTCAAAGGGGTTTAACCGATTAGGACCAGATACGATCAACATCATGGAGGAATTGGGTCCTAGAACACAGGACAGGTTGAACGGAATGAAGTTATGAATCTGAAGGACGGAAATGAGATATGAATTATGAATTATGAATTAACCAACCGGAGGTATACTTAACTGCATGATCTTCTCTATCTATTCCAAAATAGGGCTGTACAATGTACAACTAGGTTAAATTTATTACAAATCCCCGAATCTAGATGTATGTTCAATATCATCAGCTCTGGTCGTCGTGAATAGATCGTAAATTGGTTTGTAGTTTTGGCAGGAAATCCAGCCTCGTGGGTTTTAAACGTCCACGTCAATCCTCTTAATAAACGTACCGTGGGGACTTAAAAAGTAGGTATGGCCCAGTTTTTAACAAAATTTAGCATGTGAACGGCCCCTTCTCTACGGATCATAACTTCATAATCAGGGAACTATTGAATTGTTGAATTGTTAAAGGCAGTTAAGTTCTGTTCAACTGACAGAAATAATTCAGGAACACGTGGTATGGGACTTGTATATTTGAATTTACCAGAATTGCGGGTCGGCGTGATGCTCATCATCAAGTATCAAGGTTCTTGATGGTGGTGGTGGTGGTTTTTGGTGAAGATCTCATTAAAACCGAACAATAGGCCCGCCTGGATCTCACCCGATTTCCCTCTGTGTGGGTGCATATAAAATATGATTGAAATTTGAAATTGAATTCCCATCGGGTGTTGAAATTTATAAGACATGGGTGCTCCTTAAGAGTGAAAGGGAAATTTGCTGAGTAAATAAATACACATGTTCTATATACTTGGGTTGTGAATTTGGCCAGAAACTCAATTACATTTAATGGGCCGTGTTTATACTACCCACTTTCCCTCTGTTCTGATTATGATTATTGTTATTGTTACGATCATTCCCGACTGGATTATTAAATTACACAGAGTGCTTGTGAATTTATATTTAATATACACCGCAGTAAGTAATCCAATCGATGCGGACTGGTAAATAACTTGACAACGCTCTGACAGAACGATCATCATTCAAATTTTCAAATGAGCCTTGTCAGCAACAACTCAACAATTCAACAGATTAACACACAGCTACAAGTAAAGTAACTTAAAGCTATATTTAGCATTCGTATAGGGATTTTAAAACCAGAGTAATTAATTCTCAGCAGGACAGGTAGTTGGTAAATATTATAATTTGTAAGTCAGTTAATTTCAGGGGGGATTCGTCAGAGTGATTAGGGCCCCGTCTTGGGTCTCTTAGAATTTAGAGTAATAATTCTATTTATAATTCGTCCACATGTAACTTCATGTAAGTACATGAGCACCGATTTGTATGCTAATCCAATGGTTAGGGATCGACTTAAAAATACACGCCACCTCCAATCTCATTTCTCATCTCTGAAGTTGACACGGTTGTTTGGGCTTGTCAGAAAACTGTAGTTGGTAATTTTGCTATCAAGTCTCAAGTCGTCGTCGGAGAAGGTATAAGAGCTCTAGTTTAGGTGAAAGATATATTATTACTGGTATTAATTATTATTATTATTACTGCTAGGATAAATATTAAATTCCCTGATGCTGTCTTGCATACATGTCAAACTACTATAATATTATTAAAATACATGTTGTGTGATGATTGAGCATAAATATTCGGGCTAATTAAAGTTAAATCAATTCTTGGTACATGTGAAACAAATGAACACAAAGATATTACTGGTTACAGGTATGAAACAAGTATATGGATCGGTTTATGACCTTTGACCTCTATTATTATATATGTGGATCACATATGAACTATATATGAACTACCTCTACTCTCTGTATAATAAATCCTAATGTTAGAATATCTATAATAAATTATTCAAGTAAAGAAACATGTTATGGAACAGGCTTTGTTAAATTTTAATATTCTCGCCCTTCGTCTGACCCCTGACCTCTGTAATAAAACTAAGATTCTACGTGGAATTTACAAACTAGAAGTTAGAGTTCTAGGGATATTTCCCCAAGTTACTAATTAATTATCAACTAATTATTAATGGAACTCTTTTAAATGGTGTGGATGGGTGTAAGTTTATATTATTTCTTGTGTAAAACTCAAAAAAATCATTACTGGGAATGAGAGGCTATTAATAGTAAGTTATTTATAGTTATATCTACATGATAATCATAATTTAATAAGGAGGTTAAGAGGAACTTTGTTAAGTAATTGCGGAATACTAAATTATTCTATTGTTCTATTATTATCATGGATTAAAGAGAAAGTGTGAATTATAATTAGTAGATATATAAATGCATACAAATATATATATATATTAATATTAATACTATTGCATGTCAAAATGTGGAATTGTCGGATGATGAGATTACAATATTCTCGTGATATACAAAAAAACCTTCTTCTTTTGTTGAACGAATAAATTGCCCCATGGTGTAGTGTGTGGGTGTATACAGATGTAAAAATCTTTGATACGGTTGTGTATTTTTTGATTACTTTAATTCATAAAAACGGCACGTTTTTAGGTCAATCATTCATGGGATACCCGATTACATTTTTCATATTTTTGATGCAAAATGAAGTTTCATCTTTTATGGTGATTTAAATCCGTACAATTGATTTTTTTACCGGCGTGGGTTCGTAAAGTCAGGTCATATTTAAAAAACGCGAACTTTTCGAACGTTTTTAGACATTATTTAATATTTTTAACGCTTGCATTTGCTTCTTACATAGCTTCACATTAACCGAGCTGAAGCCGGCCTAAAAAGCGAAACTACCGCTACACCCTCACAAAGCATTCGCCAGTTCGATGATTTTGGCACGGAAATAGAGCCCGATGCATGCAAGTCAAACCTGTCAAATTAAATCGGATCTGTTTGATATCGAGCTGAATTGCGGAATCCTGATTTCCGCCAAATAATCAAATACGGAGGGAAATAATTTAGAAATAAATGTGTATGCTTCTCCGCAGAGTAGAAAAATTGATGACATACGAACAGCATCATCATGGGAGTTGTATGGGAAACCACCAAAACGTAACGTTCTCTGCGGCTTTTATCTAATCTGGAAATGCAATTCCTCCGAAGGGTCTTTTGATCTTAACTCGACAGGAAACCCGGAACCGGAATACTTGGAAAGGGTTGAGGAACTAGTAGTGTAAATATCATACAAACCCGATATAAAAAAAATCCAAAATCATAGCAGTATCTAGATCTTATATACCTCAAATTCGTATACTCTAAAGTCCACCTCCAGCGTACAGACACTCTTCGATTTTGCATTCACTTCCGGAGAAAATAAGCTCAATCAAGGAAAAATCAGGGCCTAAAAACTTGAGCCTAAACAACTTCTTTGAAAGAGACGTTATAGAATCTGGCCCGAAAACACCTACCCCAGCTGCCGTTTGTGGTCTCGGAATGGTACATTTCTGGTGGTATTGTATTGGCGTGATGCTGATGGTTGGTTCTATTTTTTAACCAAACTTTTCGATACAGGAAAATGGCCCTGAAAACCTTGTTAACCAGGTAAAGCTTATGGCATCGTAACAGTCCCGATATTTCTTTACTGAAAAGGTGTTCAAGTGCACCCAAGGACATTTCCGTAAATGTTAAGGGCCACCCTCGCCCATTCACATGCATATTTACGAATCCTTGTGAAATCTCATCATTAAATAAATCGTTCGGTGAATACAGTAATGTACAATGAATTGCGTGAATGTCTTGAAAAGACCTGGTGTTGATAGATGTTTTTCAAACTTTTAAAATGTCTAGCAAAGCAATTAATACTTTGGAACGGAAAAAATGCAAATTCTCTTCTTACCCCAATCATAGAGTAGAGTAATGCCAGATGCATCTTTTAGAAGTTGACTATACCATTCCTATTACAAATAGGGTGTGATGTTGACCTTTGACTTATCGCAGTGGGCTCTTTAACCGTGTGCATCAATCCGAATATGGCTGAATGTTGAATGGTCCTCTACAAAAGCTGCCAAATAATTTGCAACGACGTAGTGTAACAATTACAGTAATATCATGCTCTAGATTATCAAATACCATCGGCCAGATTTTTGGTACTAGCATTTCTTTGGAAACTCCGGGGTTCCGTTAACCCTGATCAGATTGAAGTGGTAGTATGGACAAAGAAGTTCTATTTGTGGTGTGAATAAGTTCCCAATTTCTTTTAATAATGAATAAAAGTTCCCAATCAACTTCTTCACCTTCCATCAAACTCGAGTCTGGATTTTTTCTCTGCATTTGGCATATTTCTCTCCCGTATTGAGTTCCACAAGAAAAAATAAACTTGGGCAGGAACTGCGACTGCTTTCACTTTTCACATTACTCCAACAACTGTTCCCAATCTCGAAGAAATTGAAGACATCAATAGTACTACAATACCATATAATAGGCCCGTATAGTATAACTTTCACATCTTCAAATCTTGATCGAAGCGTGTATTTCTCACAAAGAGTAATCGGAGGGTTTTGGTCGCGGTTTTACTGTTCCAAAAACTTGTGAAATACTTTATTTCACGAGTAAATCGAGGACTTGTGGAGTTGTAAAACTTTGGTGTGTCGTTGTCGTTGTGAGCTTCTATGGAATATGGAATACTCCTTGGGATATTGGAAATAAATGTTTATTTTTAGATATAGATTTCACACCTCGGACTCGGATCAAAACAATATAACGGCCCAATCCGGGATTTTTCAGATTTAAAGTTCAAGATGCTCCAATTCCCGGAAATACATAAAAATATATATCAAATCGATGTAAATTGTATTGACACATCGTTTTGAGGGTCAGGTACGAGGATGAGGACGCTAAGGAATTCGGAAAGCAGATGGAATCATCGCTTAAACTGCAGTTAAAAAAATAAAACATAAAATGGCGTAAAATGGCTTGCATTAAAATCGTTGACAAAGTATTGAAAAATAAACACTTGTATTTCTTCTAAATTGCAGCGATTTTTTATTAATAAAATTGCATGTCTCCAACTCGTTGAAAAATGAAAAATGAAGTTGTAATTGCCTTAATTTAGACTAATTTTTCATTTTTAACGCAAGACTTCGGTAAAAATTAAAAATGTCATGCAGAAAACGTGTTATTTGGAGCACTTTTTATATCGTTCTCCGTCAAAACATCTAAACTCAATACCCTTATTCCCGATTGTCAATGGCAAAGAGTAACAGCAATGGACTATAGGATCCAACACCGAATTCCTCTCAAATTCCAAATGGAATCCTCATAAAGCTGAGGAAGGAGATGGGACTCTTTTATTCTCGACTTTATTGATAGAATCCTCTCGCTTTTTCTGAATGGATTCCAAAAGAAGAAAAACTTTCCTTTCTCAAGGACTTTGTTTGGTTCGGACCCAAAAAGCATTTTCAAAGCTCCTTATCCACCCAATTTATATACGCTAAAATGAGAGAAATTGTTTTGATCGTACTGGCCCAATCCATACCTCTAGAGTCTGTTAGGAGTGGTGCTGGAGAGGCATTAAGGTCGGTAGGAATTATCGGAAGAAAGTTCATAATCATGTCACATTTTTTGGAGAATGAAACCGGCAGAGTTAATACCAAAGTGGACCGACCCCAACTTAATAAACCGTTACAAACGCACATAGAAAAAGGGTGAAGCCACACTAAGAAAGTCATCAATTTACATTTAGCATTATTATCCGAATCTGACACCTACGCTACGATAGATTTGTTCAAGAATCTCACATTTCCCCGACCATAGAGTAGAGTTTTATAAAAATGTGACATTTGACCCCAAAACGCTCGACATTTGACATACCCAACCTAAATTTCAAAATCTTCAATCGTTCAGAAGTTAAAGCGAATAGCGACAGACAGACGGACAGAGTGTTCCCATAAAGGAGTTTAGACCCTTAATAAAAGATCACTTGCTGAATTCCCGACCCGAGATGCTCGTTTGGCAGCCTGTAATTGTCAGAATGGTCTTGATTCTTTAGATACCCTAGATAACATTCGATTTGATCGTTTTATTCTGTAGTTGTAACTCCGTCTTTGTTATTCAATGCCGGATAAATGTAATTGGACATTTCCTTATGACACTGTAAATCGGAGTGTGGGCGGAAATGGCCTATTCCAACTCAGTTTTCTAAAGGAAGATTTAAGATATTGGTTTTACTGGGTTGATGATGCGTAGTACCTTAAATAAATGTTTGCAGTTTGCCAGGGATATGAGCTTGTTTTCAATGTTGTTCATAATGGCTGATGATAGAATGACCTTCACTTTTAAGGACATTACATACAAAGGGCCAAAGTTCATCTCGATTCATCAACGAGTTAAGTTCCGGTTAAAGTTAATGTGAATTAAATACTCTGAGAATAACAAACTAGTGTTTGGTAAAGCAGGTATATTGGTTCTTAAAGGAGCTGTCGAAATGGATTGGGGCTTAAGGTCGATGACATTGTTTTTCCTGCTAATGTTTTCAAAATCTAAAGTTTCAAATTCGGAGAAGATGGCCTTATAGTTTCTTATGATCGAAGTGGATTAAAAGCTTGTTGGGTTGGGCTTGATCTTTCGTGTTTTGTTGACAAAATCGAAGGTTCTATAATATGTGGCTGGCAGATGGTTAATATGTCAGCCATATTTTCCTTAACAAGGTTTCACTTCTAATTTCTAAACTAGCTGAGGTTGGAGCCTTTTATGCGTCTTGTTTCTATGTCACGATAAAGATCAGTTTATAATTGAAACCAAAATCTTTAGATTTTGAGCAGAGAAGAAAAAAGTACGACAATTTTTGAAAATATATCAGTTGAGATTTTGGCTGGAATCGAATCCTATTGCGTTGTTTGTCCTTCGGTGACAATGAACTCAATGAAGCTAGACCGTAATTTTTATAATTTAATTTGTTAGTAATTTTATGTAGGGTTTGACCTTGCCGTTGACCTATTCGGTAATCAAACGAATTCACAAGGGACGTAATGGAGAGATAAAACTCCGATTGACTTGATTTTTTTTGTGACACAGCTTTGAACTATGTAGATGACGTAACTGAAAGAAATTAGTGCCCAAATTGATGTTTAGGGTGTTAAAAAAATCACGAATTTGAAAAATCAACGAATTTTTTATTTTTAAACGCTCGTCAAACGATGAGTTTTAGACCGATTTTTTAAATCTTTGAAGTTTTTTCATGTTAAAGTCTTGTTCTTTGAGGAAATGCAAAAAAATTTAATTTTAGAATTTTTTTTAAGAAAATCAAATTTTTCGGTTGCACCTAAAAGGGTTAAAATTTTCCAAAAATATTTGTTTTTCTGAAAAAATTAAAACTCGTCGTTTGGCGAGCGTTTGAAAATGGCTGTTTTCGTTGATTTTTCAAACTTTTGAATTTTTTAACATGTCAAACCTCAATTTGGGCACAGATTATTTTCAGTTACGTCATCTATAGAGTCGCAAGCTGCGTCACAAAAAAAATCAAGTCAATCGGAGTGTTATCTCTCCATTACGTCCCTTGTCAGCCTCAAATGATTTGCCGAAAAAAAAGGTTTAAAATACTAAACATTTGTAGGTGCAATATCAGGCAATACAAAACTGATCTTGAGAGGACGACTAAAACATCTATAATGCATATAGACCTTTATGTCGACCCGAACACATTCCGACGCGACGCTAAATTACTGTCGGGCATCTACACTGGAAAAAAGAATAAAATTTATAGTTTTTTATCTCATCTTTCCCCAGTTGTTTAAAACATCCGTTAGAATTTTCTTGGGGCGGTTTGAGAACGGAGCTTTTACGTGTTTCCCTTTGTCGGCCAACATACCACACCGCCTGCCACGCATTTTAGTAGGAGGCACGAGCCGCACACTCACTTACATCGTAGCACTCGGCCTGAACGGACGGATTAAGTTGAAGTTGTTGTTGTTGTGCATGTAGCAATTATAGCAAAGCGAGAGTTGCAAGAACATCAAACATAGCATTCTGTCTTCACATTTTTTTTAAGGGCCGGGCTCATTGGACTGCAAGCTGCATTTAATTGACCTGAAGTAAAGTGTCAACTGAAAGGTCAAAAGGTCACTCAGGTAGGTTAACTCAAGTCCACTACTTCATACTTTTATTTCATATTTTCCTATTCAACATTTAATTGTAATTTTTTACGGGTATTCTATATTCCATCGGTCAGTTTCAGTGTCGCATGGTTTTAATTTAAAATTATTATGAAATGTGAGTTGCATCTTGTCTAGACGTCATCTTCGATTTTCGTTATTGAACAAGTTCAAAGTACCACGCATAATCCATAATATAATCCAATCGTACAATGTAATGTTATGTAACCTAATGGTGAATGGTAAGGCATATATATATAACACAAACGACTTCGACATGCGTGCGGGTGCCAGATATAATAATACATTAATTACACAATAAACATGGTTAACATGATCCTATGTATTCATTGTGTATTTAATATGATATGATGTAATATTTCAACATTTTCAACCTGTTGTCAACCAAGAGTGTAAAGTGTAAAGGATGAGGAAATACATTCATTTTTCATTCTCATTTCACATTTCAGTTTGCAGTCGGCCTAATTTATTAAGTGTTGAAAACACTTTATGCGAACGACAAGTCCGTCCGTCCGTCCGTCCGTCCGTCCGTCCGTCCGTCCGTCCGTCTGTCCGAGCGATAACTGGAGAACGGCTTGACCTACGGTCACCAAATTTTGTACACTTGTTCCTTGGCTCAAGAGTGAGGCTAAGTTCGAACTTGGGTCAAATCGGTCACACCCCCTGCCCCCCATCAATTAAACCCCAAAACAAACCATTAAATCAAACAGAATAGTGATATGTAGGAGTTCAACGCCAGGATAGAGCTCTTACTCATTTTAAAACTGACGCTTAGGTAGTTTACATTACACTCTATGTCTATCATCTATACATGATAATACCCTGAACCTATATTTCAGAGTGCAAAACCTGGGATTTTTGGGGAAATTGAGATATGGGGTTTAAACGATTCCCATGAGTAAAAGAACATCTTTGACGGATACGGGACCACTCCTACTGACACCAGGGTGCAAAACCCGGGCTTTTGGGGGACATTAAGATTCGGTTTAATTATGGTGACGTTTTCAACACTTGGTTACACCCGTTACATCGGTTTATTTTGTCATCGATGGAGACGGAGACGTCTCCCAATCCCGCCGGCGCAGGCGAAGGCTCTAAACCTGATGACGATCGCGAGGTCACAATGGTCACATCCTCAACATCAGACCAAACTAATCAGATGAAGGTTGATTTTGACGTTTGTGGAGAATTGGAAGCTTGTGCATTAGTCAATAGTCAAAGTGAGTCTGCTGACGGTGAGGTCACACTACAGCATGCTCCAGCGGCAAAACACGGCTGTGTCGCCAAGCCAGACGAAGCTGTTGCAGGAGTTCGGGCGGACTGGAATAAACCGGATACAAAATCCGATCGCTTCTGCTGGGTCTGCCACACGAATGAGCCGGAAGAGGTATGGCTTTGTAAGGCATGTCCAAGGGCCTTTCATAACGGCTGTTGCTTTAGAGGCATGCCGGGGTTTCCCCGTCCGAAGGTTCGCATTCCCGAAGGCACGGACGATGCCATGGCCGTTGAACTGTTACAGTGTCCGGAATGTATCATGAGTCAGTATATTGTTCCTGGGTATAAATTGTTTTTATTCATACATTTCTAATTTTTAAATCTTATAGTGGTTTTCTATGTAACTTCTGCAATGGTATATTTTTAAAGGCAAGCACCAATCATGCAAAATCGAGGACCGGAGGTGATCGCTAAGATACTAAAATATACCTGTGCTGCTCTGAGAGAAGTGTTCGACTTGGTCAGTGGGAGGTGTTTTCGTTTGATTATTTGATTAAAAACACGTTCTTTTTGTTAGCGAGTTCTTTAATTTGCCTTAAAAAAATGATGATCAAATATAGAAACTGATTCTCCATGTTTATAGAATCCTTATATTAACATCATGGAGAACGCAGAAGCAGATGACTATGCCAACGTTGTGGCTAAAGTGATGGACATTCAAACTCTTCAGATTATGGTCGAAGCTGGACATTTCAACTCACTTGAGGGATTCATTGGAGAGCTGAAATGGATACAGCACAATTCGTTCATATTCAATGGGAGTTCGTAAACATATGCTAATTTTTAATTATATTAATAGTCGTGGGAGGATAAATATGGTTGATTTAATTACGAGGAACAATCCGCTCATTAATGCTACATAAACTGTATATTTAGAATTATCTCCTCACTACTCTAAGGCGGTTGAACTCATGGAGGCTTGTGAGACAGAATTGACACTGGCAGTTCAGTGCGCTGAGTGTTACATCCGCTCTCATGAAAAGGAGCTATCAAAAGACTCGAAAGACCTGGAATGGTTCATGAAGCCATGTAACGTAAGGCTTTTTCTATTTTGATAAATAAATACAGAATTACAACATGAGTGTCGATTTTTTAGTTTGCCTTAAACCGCTTTACTATTATAGCCCCCGCATATACTGGTTTGGGCCAAGTATGCCAACTATCCATTCTGGCCGTGCAAAGTATTGATAATGAACGAAGATAAAACCATTGTAAAAGTTCAGTTTTTCGGCGACCAATCCTGCGCTAATGTACTGTTGAAGGATTGTCGCTTGTACTCCAACGAAATCCGATTTACCCAGCCCGGTAAGAAATGGTCCGACTTAAGAAAGAAAGCTGTTATGGTTAGTGAATTCTACAAATAATTAGTATAATTAAAAGGTTGATTAACTATTTGAATAACAACAATAACATGCTGGGTTTGGTTCACTTCCGGTTTTAGGAAATAAATAAACACATTGAAGAGTTGAAGAAAGTTCACGGGCCTGTCATTCTCGCAGACAATTCCAATACGCCGATGGTCGAAAATTTGGAAATCGAAAGCATACGGGTCATGTTTCCACAAGTATGTGTTCTATTCCATTTTGGATTTAAAATTGGAATATTATATGTAAAATATGCAAGGTAGTTTTATTTATTAGCTTTTAATTTTGTCTCTAGTATGGGAGACAATTGGAAGCAAATTCAGTTGAAACTGAAGCAGAACCTGATACCCTTTCATCTGTAGCAGGACCATCCTCAAAATGAAAGTGATCTAAAGTCAAGTACTTTTGACTTACAATTAGATTTAGAAAGAAGTTTATTAAAATCAAATTTTTCTTTGAGTTTCTGTTTAAGATTTTGGGTTTTTACTGCCATTCGGCAAGTTATACACACAACATAAAATAAAATATATTCAAGGTTTAGACAAAAATTATCCAATGCTGCAAATGTGACGCTAATTTTATTGCCAACATCCGAAAGAGACAGTAAACAACGTATTTGGAGGATGTTAATAAACATTATTGTCATTCCGTTAAGCACTTGTGTGAATTAAGTGAATCAAGTTATATGTAATCAAAACTATATTCGCTACGTAGATTCATTTTTACAAAAAATGTCATATACCGTGTAAAACAATATCAATTTATTAAAGGGTGAAACCCTTTAATGGGTTTGATCAGTCCGTCTGTCCGTCCGTTCGCACTCTAACTCTCGAACGGTTAGAGATTTTCAAATTCTTTCTTCACTAAACCATTCATGACCTTCCAGCGGATGCTGAGTTAGATTAAGGACCGTGTAGGTCAAACGAGCACGGTCAAAGGTCATATTTTTTCAAACTACAACCGTGCATGTATTCTACATCGTTGGAAAGGTACGGTAAAGTGTTATTCAAAAATGTATATGACTTTACTCTATGACTGGGGAAATGTGAGAATCTTGTAGAAAACGACTATCATGTGTCGTACAACGGTATTAAATGCTAATTTAAGACTTTTTCGTGTCGTTTCACCCTTGGTTGATGTGCGTTTGCAACGGTTTTTATTATCGACACCGTTTTTATCACAAACTGTACACAGCCGTATGCATCTGAATTCGATAAAATATATTATGCATGAATGATATAAGTTAGAGCTTAAATCTCTGACGCAAAAGGTTTTTTGAGCTTTAATTTTCGGAAAAGAACTTTTGCATACTGTACATTTATTTTACAAAAATTTTCTTATCGATTGTTTTGTCTACCTTTTGCAATACAAATTTAAGCAAAATAACCGGATGAACACATCCTGCTATTGATCGAAGTAACAGACTACCAACAAACTAAAATAACATTTTTTCAACCTTCGCTTTGCACGTCAATAGACTTCAATAGTCCTGAATTAGCGTAGCTTCTGTCAAGGCTGAACCTCCTAGAAAATACAGCCTTGTTGTTTAGTGACAAATAAAAATGTCACTGACGATTCGAAAAAAAGCGCAATATTCATTTGGCTAACATTCATTTGTTCCACTTACTTGGTATCATGTTCCACATTGGAAAGTTACAGACTGGACCAAAGTCCTAACGGCATATGCACAGTTCATCTTAAATATTTCTACGACTTTCCAACCTCCCTTGACCTCTACGAGAAGGTTGTGCTGGACAACCAGGGGAATGTTCTATGGACCTTGTGGTCGTCCAACGACACCAAAATCGTCACACCGGAAATCAGTTTTTTCGAACACTGCTCTACCAACATTATTATTGACCAACGCGCTGGCCCTAATGAGCTGAACGATGTAAATCGCGCTGTAGAATATGCCAATCGAACTCAATACTCTGGTCGCAGTTGGACTCATTCGGCCTTCATTATTATACGAAGATGGTGCGACACTCTTGTGAGTTTCTCGCACTTCAAGTTGCCCCATCGACTATTCTTTCATTTCGTAGATTGTCCGAAACTGTCACAACTTTTTCCCGGTATCGAATCCTCCAGATTCCCAAACATGTATTACCCTCCTAATTTGGACCAAAATGTTTTCCCGATGAAACAAGACACCGGGATTCACAGTCTGATTTCCAAAAAACATTTTGAGACAGCAATAACTCCAATACAGCTCGAGCTGGAAGGAACTTACTCAAACTATTCGAAAATAAATATGTTATGTGACCAACTCAGGTGGAGCCTCGACGACCTAGCTTCGAAATGCTCATTCACCGGTTTCGTTATTCATAACTTAAAAACGGCTGTTAATTTTACCCTTTTACCCAAACCAAAACTCAATAAGTACGTCGACTTTGGAACCATTTACATCAACGTCATAATCCGCTCCGAGTTTCCGATTACCGATGTCAACGGCTTATCCGAAATCGGTCACATGGAGTACCGAGTCATGTACTGCGATTTTAGTAAGGAGTCGAAACTGGTGGTATTTTCGGCATGGTGGTCACCGTTTAATTGGGAAGTTTGGGTAATGATCGGGGCCGCGATAGTGGCCATTTCTATAGCTTTGTCATTAAGGCGCGGTGTTTTTAAATTTGACCTTTATAAAATTTATCATCAAGGTTATTACGTTTTACGAGCTCTGTTAAGGCAAAATGAAAGCTGCCGATCAGAGCTATTGTTGATGTTTACATTTGTTGCTCTCGTCATAACTTCACTGTACGAGAACACGATAACGGTGAAGCTGATTGCCCCTGCGCGACAGATAATTATCAAGGACTTTGTCGATTTGGTCGAGTCGGGTTACCAGGTTGTAACAACTGATGTTAATAGACAGTTACCGAATACATCGGGTTCCGTTTACATTCCTGTAGAATTCGAACATATATTCAGGAGACGAGGGTTTTCAATTAAATCAAAGTCCAAATATTTCATCACAGCGTTTGATCTGTCTGCGCATGCTCGTGGTAATAGTACAAATCCGAAATCTACAATATACGGAGATCCTCTTGTGAAGAGAGCATTGGCAATCTACACACGGCGAAGTAATCTCGAGACGTTGTTATCGGAACTGCAAGTCGTTATTCCGAAATATAATTGCTTTTATCTTCAGGAATCAATTTATGAGTCATTTGATCGAATTCTTTTCGGAGGCAGTTTACAAGAGCGGATTTACAAAACCCTGGGTTCGTTTAAACAAACGGGGCTTATTCAGTTCTGGGAAACGCTCCGGGAATTTCACATGAGTCTGGATTGGAGGAAGAAACTGGTTAGAATGAAGGCTGCAGCTTCGGAAATAATTATTACGGTTAATTTGATACCACTGTTTGCAGTTTGGGGATTTGGACTTACCGTTAGTTCTGTATTGTTTGTATTTTATGAGTTAGGGGCTTATCGGAACATTAGGTTACAGAGGTTTTCAATTCAACAATTTTTCAGACTCTTTGGTTTTATAAGATTCAATGTCTATAATAGTGTCTATGCCCAAATTAATACCTAATTAAGTGATGCTGCCCTGTCATAGCTCTGTAGGTACCTATAAAGGGTCATGGATGTTGGATGTAGGTCAAACGTTAAACAGACTTTGGTGGAAGGTCAATACTTGTTGTGTATTTGCGCAATAGATTTTAAAGCCGTGCCTATTTAGAGTACGCGACATATAAAGCTATAATACTTTAACAATATTGAACGTGCACAACTAGACAGTTTAGGCATCATTAGAACAGTAATCTATTATTGCAGATGAATACGGAAAATGTAGACTTGTAGGTACTGAAGATGAATGTTGGAATTGGAGCAGTAGGATGGGATTTTTTTGGACACTTACCAAGTCGGAAGTGTTGAAGCGAACGTTGTCCGGAGTTATTCCGTCGAGGGCTTGTGGGATTATTGACACAATGTTCTATTGTCTCCGACTGCTCTAAACACTTTAAAATCATTGCATTTTAGAACCGAATTAAATCTTTTGTAAAGTCGTTTCGAAAACACATCTTAAAAAAAACAGTAATCTAATTACAAAAGAAAATAAAACACCGAAATCCGGTATTCAATTGCAGTTTCGTCACTTCTTAAATTATTTGTTATTCTTAAAATCGAATATAAATAAATAAATCTGTTCGAAATCTGTGTCATAATAATTTTTTACACACACAAGCTGAAACGTACCGATCATTCCTGTTCTAAGAGCCCTTAACCGAGCTCAAAACCCTACTTTCTCCATATATGATTTTTTCCTTAAAACCATCTCAGCCATATTCATCCACATAAAAGGACTATCGGAATGAAGGCAGGAGAGTAGTAGAGCAGTAATAGATACAGAATTTCTCATATATAAGGCTATATGTCGCGCTAAGATATATTATTCTATCATGAAAGAAACGGTTGGAGTATGTATGATTATCCCATCTTCACCTTGGGTATTTGCAGAGCGAGTTGACACTATTCTCTGTCCTTATACTTGAAAGGGCGTAGGGCGTAGGAAGAAAGATGTTGGTGCCGGCTTGTCTTTTTGTCTCATTAATATGTGAATGTTTCCCGTGCAAGGCCATTAGACCTCAACGCCTTTCACACAGCACAGCTCTATTCATCCAGGAGAAAGTTGACTAGTTTAGGTTAATGTCTCTCATTTGATCCGAGTCCCCAACGACACTAACTTCTGCGATGCCACCACCTCTTTAGTTAACATATCCCTATCAGGTGAATTCTCAAAGATGGGAACGGTGACCGTGTTTTTATAGGTCATACTCTAATCAAAAGACAAAGGGGTAATGAAAAATACAACAAATCTTAAGGTGTTTTGAATTTTTTGGTGAAAGTCGCGCGAAAATTCTGCACGTATTATTTCGACGCGGAAAGCAAATCCACGCCATCTATTTAAACTACGATTACGCTAAATTATGGCGTTTTATATTTACCTTAAATTTTAATAAATTAAACAGGCCACACTTTTCAAACTTAAAACAAAAGTTCCACATCTGCAAACAGGGTTGGGGTTTGGTCGTTTTTGCGCGATAAATATACGCTAACATTGACGTAACAGTGCCATCTATCGGATGTTAGCCAATTTTTGATTCGGATTGATTGAATCTCTAAGTTAAACATTCCCCAATGATGCAACATTCCTTTGTCCATCATGATCTATCACTATCATTGATTTTTGTCATATTTTTTGGTTCTCATTTAAAAATAAACTCCAAAGAGCTTTGCGTTCTACATATCAAAGTCCGAACTAGTGCTCACTACCTTTTCCAATCGTTGGATTATTTTAGCAGTTTGGACTCCTCCCGAATCGGGGAATAGGTACCATCCGCTTTCCTCTCAAGCCAAACTACTTTGTTTGCCTACTTACTCACTTAAAATTGTTAATACTGAAATAGCACAAACCTGGACCCGAAGATCTAGATTCCCATAACAATGTCCTCATTCATTGTCATTGAGATTGGCCTCGCCCCGACCGGGCCTAGCGGTAGTGGTACATAGAGTGTCAGGCCAGTATGCAGTAGGTTCCTCCTGCTTAGCCAAGCATAAGGACAGTGAAATGGACTGGATCAAAGTTAGGAGATAAAGGAAGAAAGTTGCTCAGGAAATGCCATTATATTATCTCCTATTCATCTTCTACCTAATGCCTCCTCTTTATATATGCATACGGGGGGTTATTTATGCAGGAGTCTCCGGAAGTATTAGTCCAGGAAGGCTCTCTTTTGTTTTTAAGCCGTTTTAACAGCCCTTTAAAAACTTACGGGAGTCACTCAAGGCTCCCAAACCATTATCTTGATTGAATTTTTTTCCTGTAGAACACTAAAATTTTTTTTATATCCGGCTATGCAAGATGTCTCAGAGTCATAGTGAATAGTGACAGTGGGTTTTGAGGCTTAAATTAATACATTTGGGATATGATGAAATTAAAAGTGGGCTTTAAATTAATTTTAATTAAAATTAAAATTTACATTTCCTTAGACAACAATTGCTTTACCTTGAAAAAAAGCAAATGTTTTAATTAAATGGACAAAAGTCTTCGATTAACGAGCATTTAAAGCCTATTTTATTGCTTTTTTAATTTTTTTCAACATTTGAACCCGATCTGAACAACTGAATGTCAAGAATTTTTGCTTTTCGACGTGTATCAATTTGAATTATTTGAAACGAATAATATCTCAGTTCTACTCATTGAATGTGAATTGCATATCGGAAATCCTCTATTTATCCAATCATAGATTCTCAATATCAACTCCTCATCTGATAGGACTTAACCCACAAGAGTCCGATAAGTTTCCCTTGATAGATATTCGCATATGACATTTACACGTGGATCCTGTAAATTTAAACATGTTGGACATCATATCATCATCAGACATTTTCTCACAGTACAAAATAACGACTGATACGTATTAGTCATTAAATCCGGACTGGGCAAGTAAGGCTATGTCCTTTAATATAAACTACGTTTAAAAACACACGATTTTTACGGGAAGGGTATATTTTACAGAGAATACTGGCCAAACAGCGTGGATTTCATCTCTGACAAATAGAGACCCGGGGGCTTATTTAAAAATAAAAATCTACAAATCCCCTCTACCCACTCCTAACGTCCTAACCAAAAACAAACTTGAGATTTAAGTGAAAGCAGCTCTTTTCTCTACAGACTCCGTAAATTTCGATAGGCAGCCTGCCAACCTGAAATGCCCGCATCCATTTCAGCCACAAAACAAACTCTGTTTATTCTTAGACTCGTCTACACACACACACGCTTATCATTGATCTGAAGAATCAACTATACGGTTTCCAGTTCCAAATACAGGGCCATCCAAGATCCAACGCATCCCGAAATCTTTCGATCTTGATCTTATTTCTCCAGTTCTTACTTTCATTCCTCCAGAAATGGTGAAAGTGAAGGTCTTTTTATCCTTTGACCGAAAGAAAAACATTTTTTTCTACACCCAAACTTTTCTATTTGAAAAAACAGGTTCTGAATTGGAGATAGGTTTTTTGCACTACTTTCACTAGAAACAGGTTCCATACCAGAAGAAGCAGCTACATGCCTGGGATTTACATATTTGGAATCCAGGGACCTCCTTATGTCCTATATTCTGTAGCTTTGTAGACGATGCGGGAATGCAAATCTTTTGGAACCAAACTTTCGCCATCCTTTCATCGAATTCGACATTCGACAACAAGGAGTAAACTTCCTCTTTTACTTTCCTTTGGATTTTCTGCCTATTTTGAAGGGATCGAGATTTGGGGTTCTGATTTCCTCGTGTATTTATGTCTTTGTAGAATAAGACGCTCTATAGATGTTTTAGGAACTTCGCAGTTTGGAAGCTTGAAATTTTTGCACTCAATCCGGCGGAGACTTGATGTTGTCGTTATCGTTCTGGCTGCATTTCCAACACGATAAATTAGGAGTAAGCCGACGTTTGCATTCAGAGTATTCAGACTCTAGGCAACTTCGTAGTTCTTGTAAATGAATTGATGTTTTTAGAATTGTGTTTTGGTGTGTTGTCGCGTCAGTATGTAGGTGTCAAATCTTCTAAATATTGTCTGTATTTAGGGCTGAAAGGCTTGACAAAATTCTGCAAAACTATCCAAAACGTCGGTCGTTTCATGCAACATCGTTTAACGTGTTTGGATAATTTTTGAAACGAGTATGTTTAGTTTTAGTCTTATCGTGAGTGCGTTCGAGTGGTGTAAAAAAATCAGAAATAAAATTAGATTTTCAAAAATGAGATTTTTTTTATAATGTTGCCTAAGGGTATGGGAAAATGAGGTGGGAGGTTGGAGAAAATCAGGATTTGTGGTAGCGGGCGTTGACCTCCTTTTTAACCTCTTCAAGGCCTCAGCGAGAAAGAGGGTTTCTCGGAGGAGGGGAAGAGGTAGATGGAGAAGCCCACTTTTCTCGCTCCTTCCCCAAAGGCCTCGAAGAGGTTAAAAAAATGAGCGCACCATGGCTTCACCACTAATTTTCTCTAAGTTCCCGTCTCATTTTCCCCACCCTTAGGCAGCATTATAAAAACGATTTTGATTTTCGAAAATCTAATTTGATTTCTGATTTTTTGACACCAGTCACGCCATGTTCGAATCCGAGTTTAACATCAAAAAATGTTTCGTTGTCAGTATACATTTGCCCTGCATATTGACCTAAATGGTGTTTTTCAGTATTTTAGACGAGATTGAAATACATTTCGCTTTGTCCCCAACAAATAAACCCTCAATTCAGCATTATTTTCACCAGGTGAAAATTAGTTCCCTTGAGATATTTTCCCCAAATAGCACGGAAATTGGTGAAAGTATTACATCAAAGTCTACGAATCTACTTGCTCTTGATGTAAAAAAGTGTGGCATGAAACTACAGAAGCAGATTGGGTTCAGATCATCGTGTCTTGGAAACCTGATTTGGGAACGGGGTAAAAAGGCCGTCGGATTCGGGTAAAAGTTTTGGGCTGCAAGTGGGCTAGGAGGGGAAACAAGGAAGTCCCAGAGGTGTCCTTATCTCGACAACTTCTTCCTCAGATTAACGTACTTTTCATCTGACGTACATTCTACATTCTGCAGAAACAAGTCACATCTCATAGCACAAGATCTACAACCGATACCAGACAAAGCATATAGAATTTGTCTGCCAGAAATAAATATAGAGATCCTCTTCTCCTTTGTTTCCTAGCTCCTGCTCTCCATATTTTACTAACAATAAGTACGTGTATTTGTAGTAGACTAAAAGGCTAACTATATAAGAAGCAGGAGCAGAGATCATCTTAGGATAGAGATCAGTGCAAGACGATGATATTCAGCCTTTGGCAATGGAAAAGTTGACTTGTTTTTTGTTGGGCTGTTCGGAAATCACATGGCTCGATTTAGTAATTTTCAGTTCTGGGTTGCACAGATGATGGGAAAGACGATGATTTTGTTTGCGAAATTGTATAAGGTCTTTTCATAAATAAAATATGAAAAATTATAATGAATCCAGAGGAGTTTGGGTCAAATTGTCAATCATGCCTTAATTTCAACAAAACTGTTACTTTTTACCAACATTTTCACAATTTTAGATATTTTTTGCTGAAAATCAGTGCAAAATTGATCGCTGGCGGTGGTGAAAGTATTTGGGAATGTTTACGCCTGTTGATATATGCCCATTATTACCGCCACCTTGTATGTGCCCTTCTATTACCACACCCTTATGAACATTTTGCGCCCCTTTCATGACACAATTTGCATGGTTTACTAATAATGGGGCGCTTATCAGTGGGCAAAATCAGCCCCATACTTGTGAAATTTCGTTAAATCAACTTCGTTTAGAACTGACGAAACAGCCGTAATTTTGCTGTATTTTCGCAACAAAATAGTGAACGGCCCAAGATCCCAAGCTCCTTATAAACTTTGTTGAACCGTAGTCCTTCTTTGTCAACTTCCTGTTTTCCTCCTCAGTCGAGGAGATGTAGTTGAAGGTGATGGCTATTGCTTCCCTTTTTCCTTTAGCTTTGTCCGTTATCATTAGAGGGCTGTAAAAGGGACTCTGGCCTAATGGTTTCCTCACTAAATAGCCAAGGCTAATGGTGACAGGATGTATTACAGGATTGTCTCCCTGGACTCGAGACACGGCCTATACAGAGTTAGTAGGCGACTAGTGTCGTACGAGAGGGTCAAGTCAAATCGAGAACACGCGACCATTTTGTCCTCCGCTGCTTTGTCTTTGTTGACAAAATGTGAGGGCCTATGATATCATATGAAATGAAATGGACAATGAACAGAGAACATCAGGGAAATGTCCTGCTCTGTCAGATATATTATCGCCTCGGGATGATAGGGACTACCGGACGAAACGGCAAAATACAAAAGTAAATACTCCTCTTAAGGAGTTGGGATGAGGAATGTTTCGTTTCTAGGGTGGAGACACAGATTATGTCAGCTTGGGTGGTCGATTGGGTCAAGACGGGCTTATTTGAACTGATTGGGTACCAAGTCAGGCTGTGTTGGATTATTTATATCTTTCTTTTTATTTGGGACTTAATCGATCAGTGATACATTTACTTCAATTTTTGTTACGATTTCCAGTCTTTTAAATTTTACACCAGGATGATATGGTGTTTTTCCAATTCGGAAATACAAAAATTAGGAGGACGAGTTAATTATTAAGGAGGGGAGTTTAATGGAAGCTACTTTTAATTTAAAGGAGGCTGGTCACGTTAAAAGGAAGCCTAATCGACTAGCCGGTAAAATTCGTTTTCTCTGTATTTATGGCATAATATGTAGTCTCTATTGGCATGCGACTCTCTATACAGGACTAAACGAGTTTAGAGTTTTATCCGGCGAGTCAAGAAGCACAAAGACTTTCTTTTTTTTATCATTTTTTACGTTTTATATTCTTATTTTCTTACTAGTAAGCCACAGGCCCGGAACGGGCCTCATGATAACGTGTTCGATAAGCGATAATAATAATAAATTTAAACAAAATTTCTCAGAGACGTTAGCTGAATCAATAACGATTCACCCAGGGCAAGGGACGTGGACCCCTCTCTGAATGTTGCCCCACAGGCTTTCTTTTGAAAGCACGGACGGTACATTTGTCGTGAGCCACCGCTAGCTCCCTTCACAGGCTTTCTTTCGAAAACACGGACGGTACATTTGTCCTGAGCCACCGCTAGCTCCCTTCACAGGCTTTCTTTCGAAAACACGGACGGTACATTTGTCCTGAGCCACCGCTAGCTCTCCTGATCTGGTTACCCTCGAGTACATGTGTTTGGATATTTACATTCCAAATATCTCGCGATAAACAACATTTCTTGTGTAAACCTTTTTAGAGTTTTTAATCAACTCTCCATGTAATTCACTATTCAGCACGTGAATTTTTACGTCGCATCCTCTTTTTACTCTGGAAAGTGCAACATAAAGTTGGCCGTGACCAAAGACAGGAGAAGGGAGGTAAACCCCAACCTTAGCGAGTGTTTGGCCTTGGGACTTATTAATAGTCATAGCGAAAGCAAGCTTGACAGGGAATTGCCTTCGCTTGAGAACAAATGGCAAGCTAACATCAGTAGGAGCCAGATCTATCCGGGGGATGAATACCTCAGCTCCTTCTGCTGACCCCGTTAAGACAGTTGCCATTATTAAGTTGGGCTTAAGGTCTTTAACAATAAGCCTAGTGCCATTGCAAAGACCCTTTGAAGAATTCAAATTTCGAAGGAGCATAATAATAGCTCCTTTTTTTAATTTAAGCTCATGTGGAGCCATTCCAGCCGGTTTTAAGGTATTTAGGAACTCAATCGGGTAATGAGCTAGTTCATCAGGATCATCACCATTCATTGAATCAACGCTAAAGTAAGATTTAGACTCTCCTTCTAAGATATCCAATATCTTATCGTTAATACCGTCTACATCCTCATTAAGGGGGCATAGTATCGCTCGCTTTGAAAGCGAAGGGATATCTTCAACTCTCAATTTCTCGCCAAATATATCCCTTATGAGATCATCAGATAGCATGTTTTCAGGAATCTCAACCATATCTCGGTCCAAGCCAACCGAATTGGAAAGCGTTCCATTTCCAAGCTCTATTAGCCAATCGCTAAAATACTCATCCTCCGATCGTACGTTGTTCTTCAACTTAAGTATATTGAACAGTGGCCAATTAGGGCTGAACTTAATGCTCGCCTCTACAATTGCCGACTGATGGGCATGAGGAACTACAGGTAAGCACTGCCGGAAATCTCCTCCGAGCAACATTACTTTACCTCCAAATGGTAAATTGTTATCCATTATCTCCTTTAGTAAGGCGTCAACAGCATTTAAAGCGTGACTTGGAGCCATAGTGCTCTCATCCCATATCAAGAGTTTTGCATGTCTGATAATTGCTGCGTCGTTAGTAGTAAGCTTAAGACTGGATCTAGAGTTCTCAACTAATGGAACAGGCAATTTATATTGCGAGTGGTAAGTCCTGCCACCCTTTAAAAGGTTAGCAGCTATTCCCGTAGAAGCAACTGGTAGAGCGATCTCTTGAGAACCTCTAATCACACTTAAAAGGGTTTCGTATAGATAGGTCTTACCACTACCTCCAGGACCGTCAAGATAAAAGCACTTGGCTCGATTTGAGGGGTCATTAATAGCTTCAAAAATTGTATTGAAAGCAGCTTCTTGTTCTTCATTAAGACTGTCTCTTTGAACAATTCCTCGTAATCGCTCCGCTTCAATATCATAATCGCTAAGAGGATCAGGACGATTAAAGCCGGGAGGTGTAGGCAAATTTAACTGAGTAAGTGTTTTGCCGTGTAAAATTAGTGTGCTTCGAATTGCACGTAGAGCATCATACTCACAATTTTCGCAAGGTACTTCAGTATTGCACTTATGTGTATGCCGAAAATCTTCAGTCATGGAGTCTTTGTAGCTTTCCCAGAATTTGAGATAGTCTTCCATGATGTTAAATGAGCATATAAGTGCAAACATTTCCCTTAGTTGTTTAGGCATTGCCCATGATATTGCATCGTCCATGGTGTCTTCCCAAACCTGATCGGTTTCTAACAGCCCCATTTTAGCAGCCGCTTCACGATATGATTCGTAAGTTATGTCATCAACTGTTCTCAAATCTTCGAATGAAGTAGCTCCTCGAATATGAAGAAGCATAAGTCGCATGAAGTACCGCTCGATGTCTTGAATGCCTACAGCGTACATTCTACCAATGACCTTTTCACCACCGCGTTGTCTTGGTTGCCATTTTTTCTTATCATTAAACACATAGTGCTTTGGTATCTCATGATAAAGATACTGATTCGCATCACGGTCCTGCTGATTTAATTTAAACCATGCTGTTAGGGTGGAATCAGAAAATTCTGAATTAGTAACGGCCTCATGAATCTGATCGGGATGAAATACAATGCTTCGACTATCGGGATCATGCACGGCCAAGCGCATAATAGAATGCGACTGGTCGTGCATTTTATAGCCAAAAAGCCGCCAGATAGCTTCTGGGGCACTGACATATCTAGAATCCATAAAGGTTTTGATTTCGTTGTGTTCCAACGTTGTATCTTTTTCTTGTATTTCTACATTAGCACAATCGTGGCCCTTGTAAACATACTTAAAAAGATACTTAACGCTTTTGACTGTTCCACAGACTTCCACGTTGATATGAGAGTTGTACTTTAAACTCAAGTAAGGATTGTAAGGAACAACCCATTGGTTATCAACAGTGTGTCTACCTTTATGGTGTATCTGTTTATCATCTCTTCTACGATATTCCGGATACCCATCCCCGGACACGTAAGTTTCCGGTTTCAATGGTTTAGGGAAATCTTTAGAACATTTGCCGTTCACCATGCAAGGCGATTTAGGGTTTTTACGACCGCACGGTCCATGTATCATGTTATTCAATACAATCTCGTAAAGTCGAGGATGTGTGACTTGATCGGGCAATTCAGCACATACCAATTTATCAATCAGGTCTCTATGACGTGGCTTATATTCGCTGTGCAAGATCAACAAAATATGAGCATGTGGAAGTCCTCGCTTCTGAAACTCAATGACATGGATTTTGGCGACGGCTTTTCCAAGTACTTGCTTAATCATTATATCATCTAGTAGAGCCTTTAATTTCAGTTTAAATACTCTCGCCACTAAATCAGGTCTGTGTTCACTACTTTTCTTGTCTTTCTGCCAAGGTTCCATATTTTCAGTAATTTCAGACCATTTAGGATTACATGTCATGGTTATGAACAAATCGGGCTTGCCGTATTTTTTTACAATAGCCATAGCATCTTGGTAATTCTGTTGCATATTCCTTGGGCTACCTCCAAAACTTGATGGCAAAATAATCGGCTTGCCTGGAACTAAACCTTCAGCTTCTGCTCTGGAGTTAATGTGGTCAGCTAAACCTTTATAGAGTTCAACTCTCAACTTTTTCTGATTAAACTGAACGAAGTTTAATCGATTCGCTTCAGTTCGAACATATGAATCTACGATGTACTGCTGAGTCAGTTTACCAGCGTTTAAGAGTGGGTTAAATTCATCTCTTATCGCTAACCTATAACCATAGTAAGCCATCTGTGTGACGCGTTTATTTTGTTCGGTCTCAGTCAAAGGCTGGTTGCTACCACTCCCTTCATGTACAAATACATTCCTAGTTCCACGTCTTTGTGCTGCAGGCCTAGTTGTTGGCAATTTATCTAACATGATGTTCGAATGCCAACCTTGTTCTCCAGAAGGAAAAAGAATTGGATAAGTGAGAGGATCTAAATTCGGGTTTAAGACACCTATTCTCTTCATTCTGCATGCAGTAGGGTCATTAGGATCATACTTCAAATGAATCAAAAGATCTCTTTCCAACGGAGGTTCACCGTCGTTATTTTGGAAGATTACAGCTACTTCTGTGACCCTTGGAGCATTGTATCTCCTTGCGTCATCATTTCGATCTTGTCGAATAGCCATCATAATCGTCGAAGGTAAGATACCGTTTCTTTCAGCTTCTTCTAAAGCCTCAGTCTCTACTTGCCGTAGCATCTTGTAGCTTTGAGCAAATGGACTTCGCTCAGATATGATTTCACCCAAAGCAGTCATTAGATTTGGAAGACATCCAGCGTTCTCAGGAAGACTCATCCTTTGATCTGCTGCTTCTTGTGGATCGAGAATATACAGTTGAGCAAACTTTCTCTTTTCCCCTCTCTCCGGGTGTAACACTCCCGCCCGATGGTAAATTTGTCCATGAATACGGAAGCAATAAGGACCATATCCAGGAGGAGCTTCTACGTTAGCTCCCATTGACACGAATGCAAATGCACTATTATATGACCTAATATAATCTTGGAAGTTGTTAACCTCAGCTTTGCTACCTTCACCTTTTAAAAGACTTTCCAACTTAACTGGAAGTGGAGTCAAAGGATGAAGCTTAACTTTACCTTTGTGGCAACATAATTGTAGCCGACCATCTTTATCAGACGTCTGTTCGTCTACAAAGTTCTTTGAGTTACAGGATGTGCAGAGAACATTCATGGGACCACAATAATGTTCTTCAACGTCATCTTCAATCTCAATGGCCTTAGTTGCCAAGCATCTCGTTCTGTCAAGTCCGCTTTCCTTTCTAGTGTTACTGCGGGCCGTAACCGATCGTATTCGCTCTGAGCGTTGTAAGGATGTTTCCATTTCTCGAGCTTTAGCATTGATTTGACTTACGCCCGCTATTCTGCTTGATCTTTGAGCTGTTGTCTCGTTATCCCTTGCTGTAGAGTTTGCAGCAGATATTACAGATAATCTCAGTTTATTTTTTGCCGGTGTCAAATTAGCTTCGAACCTAGCTTGAGCCTCAGCATGTAAGGCTAATCTATGTGACCTTTGCAAAGCGGTTTCTGAACTTTGTCCAGCGATTTGATCGCTTGCGGTTTTCAATTCTTGCCGTCGTTTCTTATCTCTTTTCCGCTCATGATTCGAGTCTATACATACTCGTTTTTTGGGCGGCATTTGTATACAGTTGGAACCACTCAGGGTTGAATTATCTTATTTTAACTTCAGTTGAGTATGCTTCTCATAGCAATTGCCACAACTTTTCTCAATTTAACATAAATTTATACTTATTAATTGAAATTTACGCCACTTCGGACAATTTATTTATACACAACTTTTTGCAAAATAAAATTCCACCACTTCGGGTAATTCAATTATACGCCACTTCGGGCAATTGAAATATACGCCTCTTCGGGCAATTGAAATATACGCCACTTCGGGCAATTCAAATTTACGCCACTTCGGGCAATTTAAATTTACGCCACTTCGGGCAATTCAAATATACGCCACTTCGGGCAATTCGAATTTACGCCACTTCGGGCAATTCAAATATACGCCACTTCGGGCAATTCGAATTTACGCCACTTCGGACAAATGCATACCACTTCGGGCTAATTTTCGAAATCCTGACTGCCAAATCTGAAATGCAAAAATTATAAATTTAAAATCAATACACAATACACAATATGCAATATATAAAAAACACATTTATTTAGTCATTGAATTGCCAACAATGATCTGAAATCAAAATATTTTAAAAGAAAACCCAAATACAACCTCTTACCAAACGCTTTTTATCGTCCCTACTATATTTTAAGGTTTCAAAAATGAAAACATTCAAGTTTTGAATATTTAAATTCAGAAGTAAGGATGAACAAAAAAGTTTACTGAATGATTGGATTGCCAAATACAAATATGTATTATTTTGAAATTCCCAGCAGACACTTTTTTGGTACGCGCAGATTTTAGTTTCTAATGTATTATTTTCCTCCCTTCAAGGTTGGCCGATCCATTTCTAAACGGGCAGATCATTTTACCCCAACTCCGATACAATTTCAAAGGGAGAGAATTTTTTTTATGAAATCTCATATTTTTTTTTGCCCCGTAAATAATAATAGGTCTTGGTAATGTAACGTGAATAGAGAGTGAATTTGACCTGAAAAAGTCATCCAGGTTAAAATTTTTAGGTAAAGGCAAAGTAAGCATGTCGCTAAAGTTTGACCTTTCTGACCATTACTGAGGTCAGGAATCTAAATTTTGAAATTCCGACATAGCCAAAGTATTTTTCGAAGCTCAGCGGTGTAAATTGATACGTCACACGACCATTTACACACAATATAATGATAGGTCAAGTAAGCCTAGGTCACAGGTCACGGAATTTTAAAAGGTCATATAGCCTACGCCAGTTTAAAAATTTTTTAAGAATTTTTGGCTATTTCAGTTTTTTGAAAAGTCAATACAGTAAAAAACGTATAGCTGGAACATCAGTTACAAACAAATTAGCAGTTATATGTATATAGATACAATCCTTATACTTGAAAAGTCAGTCAGCCCACACAAACCACCCACGCTTTATTTCCATAATCCGGCAGCTTTGCAGATGAGGTAATTGTCCCAAATCCTCTTCCACTCCAAATCCCAATTTCATTGCACTTTTTATGCAAACCCACATCTTTCCAAAAGCCAGAATGCGTAAAAGTGCAAAAATCGACTAAATCCTCATCCCCAACAATCGCTCAACGAAAAACTCTTGTTTTCGTTCACAATTTCCTTTTTGTCTCTGGATTTCTTAGAGTCCATCACCGAAATCATCACAACCACCACCACCAGCAAAGTTCGTCTCTAAATCTATAGACATTAGAGGATATCATATGCCAACTTGCCAACGGACTTGGTCTCTCTCTCTCTGTTCACTCTTGTCTCTTGTCATTTAAGGAGGAGAGAAGTGGAGGCGACAGAATGGACCAAATTTATTTTGACATTCCGCATATCACATTTTTGTCTCGTCCTCTCTTCCTCTATTACTTTCTCTCTTTCGCAAAGGCTCTCCTCCGAGAGATTCCTTGTCATTTCAGCCAATGTCCTCACTTTCCCCCGAAAACTAAGTTGACATCCAGCAGGGCCTGACACAAGGAGAGAAATACAATCCCATCGTAACATACATGTATAGAGACTTCCGCCTTCTTACTCATAACCTCCTTAATATATAATAAACCGTTGCAAACGGACGTCACAAAAGGGTGAAACCACATGACCAGGATGTCAAAAACGTTTACCGTCGTTGTCTTACACAATATAGATGTCTCATCCTTCCCCAATCATAGAGCAAACTTGTATATGTTGTTAAATAGCACATGCCAGTATTTTTCACCCATGTATCACACATTTAGGGTAGTAATTTGAAAAAAATGTGACCTTTGACCGTATACCCTTGACCTACATGGCCCATTAGCACACTTACCCTCCGCTTGAAGGTCATAAATGGTTTCTTAGAAAAATAATTTGAAAATATCTAATCGTTCAAGAGTGAGAGCACGGACGGACAGATGGACACACAGACAGAGGAAAAACATAAAAGGGTTTCACTCTTTAATAAATATAAGGGATTTTTTTACGGGGACTGGGGAGTACTTTCTCTCCTTCAAGGCTTCGAAGAAGCATCAAGAAGGCATCAAAGAGCCGAGGCTTGGAACGTCTTCCAGAACAAAATTACAGCCAATTTCATATTTTTTCTGACAGAGTTATGTTTTTTCATCTGGCAAAACTGGAGCTCGCCTTCTTCTTTGTGTACAAGTCTGTACTTCACACGACAACGAGGACGGATACTGTAATAAGAGGAATACAAACATGGCCAACCCGATGGAAACGTAAGCAATTTTCTATACTCGAGCTGTAAGCAAACACAAGGAACATCCTAGGATCGAAATATTGTCTATGATATTAAAGGAATGGCCAATACGGATTTGAAATATTTGGCCCATATTTCACCCTACTTTGCGCCGAGAGTTTGGAAAGTACGTATTGACTACTTCATGTGCGTACATCCATCCTCAAAGTTCAAAGTGACATATGAATATATATTAAGATCGTTACCGTTTCTCGGAACGCTGTCTCCGGCATAAATAAACTCTGCTGGTGAAAAATCCCTAAATAAGTCCCCAAGTCATCCAGCAAACTATTCCCCTACACATGGGGACTTATAAAGACCCGCCTCTGGTCCGTACTTTAATAAATCCCCAAGTAACCAACCCAGAGGACCATTATGAATGACTTAGAATCCTTATTATGCAGAAGTAAATAACCATGTTTTATGACCTAGTCCCTAAACAGGCCAAACCCTAAGATCTCGAGAAAGAGAGCAGAAAAGCTATTCGGGTTCACATA
Organism: Desoria tigrina; assembly: GCA_906901685.1. Taxonomy (NCBI): domain Eukaryota; kingdom Metazoa; phylum Arthropoda; class Collembola; order Entomobryomorpha; family Isotomidae; genus Desoria; species Desoria tigrina. The sequence continues at coordinate 658,215 of CAJQTU010000007.1, forward strand.
TATAATTTTGAAATTTCCAATGAAACTACAAGTCCTTCAAGCTATATTAGTCTAATATTTTAGTGGAAACATCTTCAAACAGAAACGAACATTGGGAGTTTTTGGAACATCGGACATTATTATTATCATCTCGGCGGAGTTGTAGGACGTAGGAGCAGGGGCATTTTGAATTTTGACAAAGGACTATAATATATGATTGGGCTATTACTAAATACTGGGGAAACTAGGCTGGGGATAATATATTAGATATTCCCTAATATAGAGCAATGGATGGAGTACGTAATAATAACTGATGTTGGCCCAACAGTCCCGGTTCATGATCTTTTCTTGTCTTTCCCAGCTTTATGGCCAATTTCGCTCTCCCAGTCTCCAGCTCCACAAAACCCGTACTTTTGCAAAACTGGAACAAGAAGCTGGAAATTCTGTTTTAGAGCCGGAATGGAGCTACCCGCATGGGCCACCGAAATATTGCAACAACTTGAGATAGCTACTTTCACCATGGGAGAAAGTCGATCATCTCCCCGGCCTATCTCCCATCCGGCCCAACTGGGACACCGCAAAATATATACATTTTATTATGAAACTGTGATACAAGGCGAGGATCCCATATTTGATAAGAAATATAGAAATCGTCCGTATTAACCAATCGCCTATCAACATTTGAATTTCCACCGGAGACCGAATTCGCCCAGAGTCTTAAGTGGAGCTATAAAAATTGAGGAGACGGAATCCCGGGATTTTATGGAATGAGGCAATAAAATCGAGGGAATGGGCACCCGCTGTACTAAATCATTTATCTAATAATAATGTTAATAATTGATGATTACAATTTGTCATCGGGTAGAGAAGTAGGGACGTCTGGATGTAGGAAGTAACGAGGTTTTAAATCGAGGTTTTTCTTGTGCTTTTCAGTTTCAAGAGTTTGGATTTTAATGGAGCATTTAGGACTTTTGGGGCATTAAGTGAATTATTCCTAATTTTTCCTTAATTAATCGACCTACCCTCGAATAAAACGCCTCTATTTTAATCACTACCAATATTTGACATTAGTAATACAATTTACGAATACGAACTGAATTTTGAATATGACGCACTTGAATTAAACCCTCAATTAAAGTCCATACCAAAGCAATTTATTAAAATGCTAACTTATATTCAACGGAACTTGTGCGTAAGATCCAAGTGCTGCTGTTGTCGGTTGTGGCTCGTCTTTGACAATGATAAAAGCGGAAAAATACAGGGAATGAATATAAAATTCCAAATTGCATTTATAAGTTTGTTTAAAGTACTCATAACAGGGCATGATACATAGCATATGCGAAGTAATAAATGTGTCTCTCCAAGTAAATGCGAGAGGAAGGTAGATATTATAAATTCAAAAGTAGGTTGAATAAAAGCCAAGAGCGATGATCATTTCTTAAGAGCTGATGAGTCCCTGTCTCATCTCCTCTTATTAAACACTGTCCTCGTCTCTCGAGTTTTGACGTCCACCATTTGCCCGTCCAATCTACTCGGGCTTTTGCCAATTTACTACCGTAAATACTGAATTAATTCCCCATGGGCAGTATTTTTAAATCGGCATAGTTTTACTTCAGCATGCATGTGGACGGTGGTTGGGGACTTATTACGGGGGGACCTTTTGGTACGTATTTATAGTACATCCTGCATAGCTTATAGAAGTGGAAATGAATAGAATTATGAATCCTTAAACGGCAGAACTTTGTACTGGGATAGCTTACCTAAGAGGAGGTATTAAACATTTTACAACCTGGAACGACGACGGTCACGGACCGGAATATGCTGGAAATACTGAGACAGAAACAGAAGTGTAGAAGTACCCTAAGGACAACCTTGTTTTTTATCCTCACGGGTCTATTGCAGTATACTTTTGATGAGTTTAGAATTTATAAAACCTTCAAGTGCTGTAAATTCTCATTAGAGGTTATTATTATATACCCATCGCATTTTTCAGAAAAAATTGAGATATTAAAGACAGGATTGACTGTTTTTTTTTAGTTTAAGAGAGTTTTGTTTTTGTTGTTTGTTTAATACAAGGAGTTTGGGGACGAAAAAAGAAGTGCATCAACATAAAAATGATCAAATACAGAAATTCCAAGAAATAATTCTTTTTTATACTTTTCGACATGAAAATATTTATTTTTAGTTGAATTGTAATCATCATTTGATTTTTAAAAATCAGTGATAATTATTTGAGGCTGGGTTTAATCTGGCCACAACCCTTGAAACCCCACAAATGACCTACTGAATGAGTTTAAGAACCCAAGTATAAATTCCTTTTGCAAAAATATTTTAAAAAAACTAGAACACAATTCGCTTTTCATCAAACCCTCTCCGGTTTTTATTAAATGCGACAAAGCTAGTATCCATTTTGTATTTGTAATTTCTGCTCTAATACCGTCAAGACCCCCTTTGTCTCCTTTCTCCAAAAATATATCGTTTCTTTTGAAATGCAAAACGTTTTGATCTTGGAACATTTTCCTGGAAATCAAGAGCGCTTTCTCCAATTCCATTCTAAATTCTAAACCCAACTACCTGGAGAAATGGGGCTTGTAACTGGAGGAAATATATTATGTTTCCAGACATAAGCAACCTCAAGTAGAACTATAAACTCACAATGGAATAATAATATGAAGTTGAAGACTGTGGAATAACAGACGCATTATATTTTGAGAAGGCTCGAGAATAGAGAATATGGTCCATATAATATATACCTTCGTTTGTATTAAAATAGGCATTCAATTTTAAGCCCAAGGACTCCCTTTAATGCCCCATCCCCCATCATCTATTTTCATTTAATTTTAATAATAGAACTCCTTTCGCGTGAGGGTTATACAAGGACATTTTTGATATCCTCTGGAGGACCCTCTCCTTTGCCTGACAAGGGACATCACCCAAACGTCAGAGCCCAAATCTTCTGATTTTTTTACAGCTGAAAATATAAGTTTTGGTGACACCGAAAATCGAAAAATTAGCTGCCCTAATTGATTTTAAGTATGTTAAAAAAATTGTTACACAATGGACCTGCAAATAAATATATGAAACATCACTAATGCAGTACACCAAAAAATCAAGAAAAAAATTAGAAAAACGAAAATCATAATATATTGATCTAGTTTTTAGGGGTTTTTGAGAAATCAGTGTGGGAAGATCGCGAAAAACGGCAGAAAACGGTTTTTTAGGAGTGAGCGGAAGAGAACGAGCGAGAAAAGTCGACTTTTTCTTTTCTTCCTATAGTAAACGTCCGTCTGATTCTAGTGAATTCGCTCGTTCAAACGCAATGTTAAATTTCGGGTTCTCCAATGTTCACGCCCTATCTCTTTTTCGGACCAAGGCAAAAACTCATGGAAAACTTACCGGAAAACACGAATTTAATTTTTTTAACATTCATAAAATCAATTAGGGCAGCTAATTTTTCGATTTTCGTTGTTAACAAAACTTATATTTTCAGCTGTAAAAAAATCAGAAGATTTGGGCTCTGACGTTTGGGTGTTGTCCCTTGTGAGTATTATTGCAGTAATGTCATAACGGGTTTTAGGGCAGCACACGTGGACGATGCAAGATCTGATACATGTATGCATGTATACATGATTAGGATGAGGGATATGAAATATGGATCTTCCACCTATCTCCATGAACTTGCATGAGAATTGGGAACATTTTGGGGCAAAAAGTTCGGAAAGTTTTGAAAGTGAATTTGAGCAGAGATATAGTGCTCGTGAGAAAGTGAGGGTCTCTACCTGCGTCATGTGCCTGTTTTTAGGACGTTTTGATGATTTTCTGAGCTTGAATTAACTTTTAGCTGTTAATATAAACCGTTAAAATTCATGCAGGCTTATTTGGGACGGAATTTTTGGATTTTTTCCCGCCACCAGTGTTATTTAAAGGTACAAGGTAAAAACGCGCGTAGAATTCTTTCCCGTATACACCTTTTATTACCAGGTACTAAAATGCATCTATTTTTTAGATTTATGTTTATTTTAATTTGAAAAATAAATGCCGTTATGTGTAAACTGTTTTAGCGTACATCTAACGAGTGTTACTTGCAACTGCTATATACTACAGACTTGACCTTGATTCGTAATCATATTGCCTTACTGTCTGAGAACTTTCCGAACATTGGCGGGACTAAAGAACAACGGGATCGATATTTAAAAACCAGTTGGGGGTCTACATCTAAATCATCGAGTTGGAGGTCTAGACATTAAAATCTTTGTTTGTTCTAGTGCAAGAGCTAAAAATTCCTAAATGATTACAGTGATTTTAAACGAAAATTCGTACCGTAACATTCACACCTACACAAGCCCAGAAATATACATCTACGTACTTATTTGCACAACGATTGGGGGGCAAGAAGAGGTTAAGTTCCCTTAACTTCCCTCTGACTTGCCGTGTTAGTTTTAATTGTATTTTTTGGGTTGGACCACCTGCCGTGTGATATACCGTACAGATTCCGAAAATCCCCAAGAAGTTCAAGTCAGTGAAAGTGTTGGTGTTTGGGCCTTCTGGGGAGGACAGAATAGAGACCTTCTACTTTCTCATGTCTTACTCTTATTCCTAAGGAATAAGTTGGCAAAAACCCGAAGGTCTCTTGAGGAGTCTCGTGAGAAAGACAACAACTGACGACAAACACAATTATTAGCTCCCTTGAAGAAGAGTTCCAACCGACCAGTGCCAATAATACCAAAACCACCACCACCACCGTATGAAATCCACAAGGAAAAAGTACTTGAGACTTTTAGTTTACTTTCACTTATATTCCATATAATATATCTCGAGGACATCAAACTTATTTTGTTTGAATTCCGGCGTTCGGATCGGTGCTAGAAAGTCCCGATGGACCTCAGGACCAAACCACCACTTCCAGTCCAGTTCCGTTCAGTACCGTGGATGATCTCTTCACCTTTGGCTCTTTTACTTGGTCCGGATATTTTAGGGTGAAGGGCTGACTGATTCTCGATATTAAAAATTCTGGGCGCTGATATGATGCTTTGAGTGATTTAGTGGGAGGAGCATGGGAGGATAGATAAAAAAATTCCACCATTTTTGATTTTTAACGTGTTTGGGTAATTTTAAAAACGGGTATTTTTAATTTAGATCTAATTGTGACTGCATTTTAGTGGTGTCGAAAAATCAGAAATAAAATTATATTTTCAAAAATGAAATTAGTTTTTCATAATTCTGCCCAACGGTTGAGACAATTAGGTGGGAAGTTGTTGAAAATTAAGAGCGGTAGTATGCTCCTTTTTAACCTCTTGGAGGCCGCACTACGAGAAAGAGGGTCTCTCGCAGAAGGGAGGAGGCAGATGGAGAAGTCCGCTTTTCTCCCTCCTTCTTGCGGAGGCCTCGAAGAGGTTAAAAAGGAAGAGAGCGCTCCATGGCCTCACACCTCATTTTCTCCAACACTTCCCATACAATTTTCTCAGCCGTTAGGCAAAATTACAAAAAACGATTTTCATTTTTGAAAATCTAATTTTATTTCTGATTTTTCGACACCACTCACGATTAGATAGGAGTTAAACATAAAAGAGGTTCCATGCATCAATTCTATGCTATTAACCCCTTCGAAAATATTCCTTTAATTTTAGCCTCTCTTCAGACCAATAATTCAAAATCAGTCATTAGCCGGTATGGGCATTAGCGATCCCAGAAATATGTTGATCGAGGACAGGATCAACAGGATATTCTCATTCCTTATCGGCACTATACAGAAATTATATTCGAAATCAACCATCAAGTCTATTCTGAATTCCATGTTTGTTTGCTAAAACAAAGATATTATCTCAAAATTTAAGTGGGACGTGGGACCAATTGCCAAATTGGCACTACACTCCATTCAGGATTTTGTGATTCGTACCACGCAATGTGGAACTGGATATAGGATTCGCAATTCCGGCTTTGCTTAATCTCATAGCAAGGCCAGGCCAAATCCAAGTGTCCTTCTCCTTAGGAGGAATAGTTGTGCCTGTCAGAGTCCCGATAGAGTTCTTGTCAAGGATTTTCATTCTTATCATCTCTCCTCATGCGGACACTCATTTATCATCTTCTCTCGTGCTTTATGTATCTCTCTCCAGTACTTATATTCCTCAGTGTGCATTAAACTAAGCGTACGCACGTAACCACTTAGGCACCCGATTTTTCCGATTATCTCGTATCGTGAGGTTAGGGAGAGTTGCCTAACTTCTGCGTAATTTAGCTACAGCTTATGAATGTCAGTAGGGTTCAAGGACCGAGAAACTGGGGTTTGATGAAAAATTACGAACCTTGGATTTTTTACGAGTTTTTGGAAAGTTTAGGGAAGTAGCTCGAATTCTAAAATCCGGGGTTTTCAACGAATTAGAATAGGATCTCTTAGATCGCAGTACAATACACGCCTGTGTTTATTGTATCTCTGTGTATTTTGAAGAACTATTAGAAAGAGCGCTATAATAAGACAACTCGAGCATTTTTCCATTAAGATGACGAACATTGTACAATTCAACCATTTACTGTCTCCATTCGGACTCGGACCAGGAGAAAATAAGACATCTCAAATATTACTTTGTTTACATTCCCAACATCTTCTTATTCTAGTTTCGTGGGAGTTTGAGAGGACTTTCTCCAAATGTTAAAAAAATAACAGAATTGAAGAGACGGAAATAACCCTGTGACGACTGACCCTAAGGAGGCGGATTACAAATTAGTGCTCGAGTAAAAATAGACTTACTCTTTGTCATTTTAATGGAGTATAAACAATGTACCTTTAGATGCTATTATTTAATCTTGCAATGCCTATTAATATCCTTTTAGTTGTCATTTTTCCTTCTTATGTGTCAGTTTCTAAAATAAGGTATTTCTTGAGTTACCTAGAGTTTTTACTACTTTTTAAAACGAATGCTGGAAGCACCAGGTCATAGTTAAATAAAATTACTGTACATTTTTGATTTGACTGGACATAATTCATCAAAAATCTTTTCTAAAAACACCTTAAGAACGGATAAAATTTAATGTGCCCCCTCAAAATCTGAACTTGCCCCCTATTTGGGATGAACTTGCCCCCACTTAACTTGCCCCCTATCAGGCTGAACATGCCCCCACCTCAGGATGAATATGCCCCCTCGAGGATGAAATTGCCCCCAGAAATAAATAATAATAATTAATAAAAATAGGGGGCAAATTCAGATTTAGAGGGGGCACATTAATCCTAACCCTGTGATGATATAAATCCAATGTGGGCATGTTAGTCCACGATGGGGGCATATTCATCCTGAGTGGGGGGCATGTTCAGCCTGATAGGGGCAAGTTAAGTGGGCCAGATTCATCCCAAATAGGGGGCAAATTCAGATTTTGAGGGGGCACATTCATCCTAACCCCTTAAGAACCCTTAAAGTATAACTAGATCAAACAAGCACAAAGAAAGCATATCACACTCAAACTTAACAGTCAATATCAATTTTAAAAACCAACCCAGCATTCCACCACTGCCAATTTCACATTTCAAAAACGAACACCCCGACTTAAATTAAATACCTCCTTTCCCAACAAAGTCAACAAGAGTTCCGAAACTCGAACCGACAACTTCATTCCAGTTGGAACCTCTCCATGATTTACTTTCCGAACCATTGTCCCCTCGCCTGATTTATAAAATTCCGTGTGCGTTTGACTTGAATACAACAACCCGGCTTGACACCGTCCACAATGGTGGAAAAATTCTGCTGGCGTAAACGCAATCCCGAAAATGTGTCAATAAAATAAAGCGAAACACATTTCGGGGAGAGAGGCTCTTAGAGACGAGAAAAACGTGTCGGATTCATCCATAGGTGTGTGGGACAAACAGCTTTTCATTTCTACAGCCTCGATAGCTAAGTTCGTTTGTGTACTCTGTTACTGTTAGTACAGACTACTGTTGACTTGACGGTCTGGAGATGATAATATTTTTCTTTGAAAAAAATACAGGTTTTCTGACAGCTCTAAATAATTTGGTTTATTTTTCCCCATTCCGGAAAAGTTTATGAGACTCTTTGAGTAGAATGCCCAGGTGAGTTAAGTAGGGACCTGGACTGAATCCCGATGAGCACTTGTCTCTCCTTCTGTCTCGAAAAACGGCAGTTCGGCCTTATCCTTTCGGATTTAGATCCCATTATGGCAGTGCCAACCCGACACTTATAGGGGATCGGAGCAAAACTGGCAAAAATGCTGGAAAACGTAGGACTGTTCCTGGAATCCTTAATGAGACTAAATAGTGGAAGCTGAGGATGGCCAGGCCAGATGAGATGAGGATGTTACGGAGGTCGAGACGATGACTAATGGCACTGACGTGGTGACGAGGAGCTTGCTGGAGAAAGTTGCAAATCCTTGTCGACGAAATGGAAACTAATGGTTTTATGGATTCCTGGAGCAGATGAGGATTTTGAACTTGAAACCGGAGGGGTGTTTTCTAAAAAAAATCAAGGAATTGGCTGGAGTTTTGTTTCTGAAGGTGAAGGAGATGATGGGAATTGTTTTATATTTGTAGAAACGGCGTTCAATTTCGCTGAGATCATCCTCAAAATGCAGAAAAATTAACTGGAAATGTAACGACTGAAGCTTATAAAATAGCAAAGGAGCTTCCACAAAGTCGAATCTCCTATTCACTTGAATATTTTTATCATGAATTCAACACGAGTGTAACTGTAAATCATAAAAGTATTAGCTGACCGATTTAACGATTATTGTTTTAAATGCAGGAAACTAGAAAATCATCAAAATCGTCATATTCCAATGCTCATAAAACAACAATTTTTGATAGTCCGGATTTTAATTTTGACCTTATATTTTTCGGAAGAGCGATTCTTTGATCAAAGAAAATCAAAAAGATTTTTAATAATTAGATTTCGTTTATTTATGATCATTTTGAATTTTTTTTTGCAATTTCTTAAATTAAACATAACTTAGGAGTCAGTTCCTTCGTCATATAAGTTTAAATGAGCTGTAGATTCAGCAAAAACAGATATTCGTTGAAGTGCGTAGATAAACAAATTTCATTACGTTTTTGGACTTTGAAACAAATTTCAAAGCCTTTTTCGTCATTTTTATTAATTTTCACTAAATAACCAAATCCCTGTCACATCTTATCCGTTCTTCTTCGGAGTACCAATTCTATTAAACCGAATAGTTGTTATTCTATTTATACAATCAGAATCATCCCATGTTCTTCTTGTAAGTGACTCTAAACAAAGACAGTACACTTGCTTCCTAAAATAAACTTTACATAATACATCTATTAAAGCATTCAAATGAAGTACGAATTCACACACTCAAGGGAAAGGCAAGTTTAATTTAGAGGAAACCCGTTTTTTGGACAAGAAGCAGAATAGTATTAGAAATGCCTTGTGCAACTCCTTAGTTTCAGTCATTACTCCGAGTCTTTGGTTGTATCAGACATAAAGCTTGTGAAAGTCGGTAAGGAATAATGTTTTTATTGCAAGAATGTAGATTTACGAGGAGGCGGGGTTAACTTTTAGTGCTCTAATCATTCCCAAAACTTAAGCCCTAATGTTGAGACCCGAACCCGCATTTAAGTTCCGTTTAATCACCCAGCAACCACCATTGTCCGACACATTCATTATTTTACTACTACAAACCCATTAAGGACATTCCTCCATTTACTTACGAGATTTTATTCCTCTGTCAGACACACTTTATAGCCCTTTCAAACCCAGTTTAAATAGGCAGACCTCTTATACTGGAACCAATGGCTGTATTATACTGTAATAACACTTACCGGTGGTGATATCCCGCCGAACCCAATGATAGTTAGTCCAAGTCTAAACTATGCGGTGTCGAGTCGAATTGTCGACTGTCGAATTTAACTTTCTCTGCAGCATATAGGATTTAACGTCGTTCTAAAAATAGAACCCATAAGGTTTGCATTCAGTTAAAGTCTCCAAATGGGTGGGGTTGTATTCAGGGGTATTCTGAGAGTTTAAAGGGAACTGTGTTGTGTTGAATAAAAATGTAAGAATTTATCAAAATTTATAGTGTTTGAGCACTATTTGTCCTTTTTGACCACTTTCCGTTCTAAACTTTGATGGTTTTGGGTGAATTCGGATTTTTTTATGAAATACGATAATATGCTTTTATACATTGAATTTTTTTATTGAATGGCAATATCTTCGATAATTTTTGGGGTGGAGTTTTATTTCGTGGTGGGCGTTTATGTTTCAAACTCTATAAATGGTTATCCTTCTATTTCGGAATCGGGAATTTAACTTCCGTATTTGTAATTTTGTGCGAATTACGACATATGGAGTAAATACCCTCGGAATCAGTTGTTAGTTGCCGTTCATATAATGATATAGTAGTAGTAGATTATTATTACATCAGGGAACGAGGGAATCCTGGAAATGAAGAGAGCAGGATCACTAATGGAATTCTTTTTGCTTGTCATTTGATCTTCCAATTCATCACCGCAATCCCCTTTTTATGTCCTGTCTCTCTCAAAGAAGGATGACAATTATGTGATGAGTTATGGTCTGCCCCTGAGGGAACATATACTATCTGTACAGAATGGATGTACATTAATAATAGTATTAGTATTTTGGATTTTCGCAATAAAAAACAGGAAAAATCCACCGGTTCTAAGTCTAGTCGTTCTTGAGTCTTGGAAGTAAAAAAAATGAATTCCTCTAACCTTTTATTACAAATCTATTTATTACTTTCCGATTCGAGACAAATCCTGATAAAAAAGTCAGATATTTTGATCTGTAACTGTGTCTAGGATTTAACTTACGAAATTCGTACGTTTTAAATTTCTGGAAAAACTAGACAAATTAATCTCACGAAAACGTGGAATGTGAAACGGTATATTCCCATTGTACTACCATTTGAAAAGAAGACATCAAGCCAACTTCACGGACTCGTATCCATGTCGTCCAAATCGACGATATATTTATAAACTTATATGGTATGAACTTTGAGTATATATTTGAAAAGACTGGCATATGAAATGAGAGTTTTGTGGCTGGAGTCCATCTACGGTCGACTTGAATTGACTTGACCGCTGCCTCTCGGGATAATACAACGGGCTGAGCAACTGGAAATGCGGTTGTTAGAATTCATGAGCTCAACTGGACAATCATCAGATTTGTGAATAAAACACAATAGGAAGGACATAGACAGAGGAGCAAAGGACCCCTTTCATATGAACACGTGATAATAGTATGTATGGACACCCGTATTCTGCGAACCGCATTGTAAATTGCAATAGTGCCAAGGCTCAATTTGCAAACTCCAACGGGGCAAAAAATTAGCGAAATGACCGTAAAAATCATGTAAAAAATTCAAGGCAACATTTCCGCCAATTTTTCCGTTCCATTCAAAGAAAGCTCTAGAAATCGCTACGAAACGGCAAAAACGAGCTCAAAACTTGCACTAGAGTTAGGAAAATGAAATGGGGATCCCCTCGATGAGCCTTTCCAATTTATGAGTGAAAGCATTAGCTTAAAGAGCTCAAAAATAATGAGCCATGAAATTTGAAATATTACATGTGATCGGAGCTATAGGGAGAGGAGAGAGCCAAAATCTCGTAGGAAAAGGTATCTAAATTACCCAGCAGTCGTAGTCGTCACAACATCCACTTTCCACTTCAACGTCTCAAAATGTTTCGAGAACGCACAAAACCTAACGTCCATAAACATCTTCCTCTCTTTTGAATTTATAATGAATGACCGGTTGGGAATGGGATGTCAACGGACGTGGAGAGGGCAAAAAATCAAGTGGCGTTTTAGAGGCCGTTTTTTGCCACAATCTGGTGACAACAGGCTGGTAGACCATCAGGACATTCCCATTTCGATCTGAAACTTAAATTTAAAAGAAATAAGGTTCATTAACTATTATATTTGCATGCTTTAAAGTTTCCTGAGCTTTCCTCTGATCTTTAAGCCAGATTAAAACCTTTTAAAACATGTTCTCAATGAATAATTAACCACCAAAACGCAATCCTTTGCAACTGCAGCTCATTTCTGATTTCTCGAACTTGCGTTAAGTTTGATAACTTACCACCCACGCACCGAATCAAACCACAAAAATATCAAACTCGTCTCGTCAGTACCAGTTTCAGACCTAAGGATAAATCCCCTAGTTTACTATAAGCAGATCTGGCTTTCTCCCTAGGCGTCTTGCTGCATTGAATTTGGATCGGTTTGAAATGCAATTGCAGTCCGGCTGCCTTATTGTGATGGTCGTGGTATGGCGGAAGAGTGTTTAAGGTAAATGGAGGAAGCGAAGCATAAATGACATGAACAAGGGGGAACTAAAATGTTTGGCAATTCCAACATTTCCTTTTGCCAACAGAATATAAATGACATGTTTTGTTGGTCGGAAGACGTTTAAGGTAGGACGTTTCGTAACAAGGAGTTTGGCCGTCTGTTCTGACTGAGCCTAAAGGCCGGACTTACTTAACAGATGGATGACATTACATTTTCAGTCGGTGGTGGTCTCGTCTCGTCGGGGTTCTCAGCACTTAAGGTCCATGAATGTATCAAAGTACGTACCATACGGTAGTTAGCCGTTGGAGAATTTAGATACCTGGCAAAGAGAGGTGAAAGCAAGTGGATTGAGGCAAAGCTTGTGAACAAACCATTTTGAATGCTGAATAGATGCCATCAGACCACTTACGGCCCACCAGTATCAATGGTCACAACGATGTACCTATACACCTCTTCTGTGCTGTGATAACCCAATATTTTAAACAAACTAAAAACCATTAGCGAAGAGCGATGTCAACGGGTTACTTTTGATGGTTCTTAGTTGGCAACATGAATGTGATTGTTGGACAGTAGGACCTTTCAACAGTTCCAACGTTTCGTTTCATGTTCCCTTCAACAACAACAAACGTTAATCCTTGGCTTCACTTCCGTTAGTTCTAAATACTCCGACTGGTGGCCGAAAATCAGAAATAAAATTAGATTTTCAAAAATGAAAATCGTTTCGAGGTGGAAAGTTGGAGAAAATGAGAAGTGAGGCCATGGGGCGCTCACCTCTTTTTTTAACCTCTTCGAGGCCTCAGCGAGAAAACTGACTTCTCAATTTGCCTCCTCCCCTCCTAGGAGAAACCCTTCTTCTCGCAGAGGCCTCAGAGAGGTTAAAAGGAGGTCAACGCCCGCTACCACGACTCCTTATTTTCTCCACCCTTAGGCAGTATAAAAAACCGATTTTCATTTTTGAAAATCTAATTTTATTCCTAATTTTTTGACACCAGTTAATCACGATTGGATCGGTGTTAAGTGTGATATAATAGTAGTAAATATGCACTAGTTGCTTCAAAACTCTTTCAGGTAACAGCAGACGTCAATCTGAAATCCCGTGTTTTTTAAAAATAATTAAATTGCTTTGGATTTTAAAATCAATTCATAAGTATCCCATAAGTTTTCAATCACCTCACAAACAGGCTTGCACTTCAGAATGGTAAATAAATTTTAAACGTTAGTTAGAACTACACCGTCTTGGACTGACCAAGACCAACTCGTCTCAACAAAATAACTACATCATTATCGTCATACCCCACAAACCGTTAGAACTTTCGGAACGATCAAGGACTTAAGGGAAGGAGGTCTTCTATCTTTGAAATGGGAAGTGCGAACCACTTGTGTCAGTATTTCTGCCAACAAACAGTTCTGAAACCATTCCGTAGGTTCTGAAATGCTGGTCGGATTAATTTAGCAAAGAAACCCGGGCTGCATCCGCTCTATCTTTCTTTATACAAACTTTCAGCCTAAGCTAAGGAATCCAAATCCTAAAATATTGTATATAATGTAGAAGGGAAAGTAAATTTAATGTAAGTATGCACTAAGCCCAACTCTGTGCTACTGTAAGACGGTGCGAGTAGCTTGGCATTGGATTCTGTGAGATATTCAAGGTAGTTGTAGGTGGAGGATGATCATGATGATGATTATGGTAACTGGAAACGGTGATGATTATGATGAGGGTGAAGAGTATTGCCGCACAAGAAGGTATGAAAATATTGAAAATGCTTATATTTAGGAGTGAAAAAATAGGCAACTAAAATCGCAAAAAACTAAACTAATAAAAGTCCAAAATATGCATCAAATACGCACGATAAAAATCCACTAGACACTAATTACGATTACGAAAAGTGCAAAACAAAATCTTGTTGAAACAGCAGACATTCAATTTTTTTTTAAATATTTAATACATAGGTTATTTTATTCTATTTTTTAAAATAAAATATAGGCCTTCGCAACATTTTTTAAAGTTTTAAAAATAGAAATTTAGAAAATTTTAAAGGTAATTCTTATATATTCACATTATAAATCACAAAAATCCTAGATTTTAATACCAGGTACCCTTGAAACTAATATTATTATTTAGCTAAATTATTTAACTAAATAAGTAAAATATGAATACTAGCCAATAGAAGGCAGATACTCTTACTCTGCGAAATCTCTTTTTTTTTTGCTTAAACAGGAATAAAATTCATTTTGCATGCATTACCATTCCTGATTATACTACTCCCGCCTTGGTTTACTAACTTCCCGTTAAAAGTTACCGGCCCGGAATGACTTTATGAAGAGGTCCTTGAGTAACTTTCTGAGCAGTTGAAATGGTCCATGAGACTTCTATGACACTTAGGGCAGAAAGAAGTTGAAAAATACTTTCAGTCCTTACCAATTCTCACTCTCATAAGTTTCATGCGGTTTTGTGGAAATGTCCTTCCCCCAAGGGTTATGGAACCATTGACACGATTCCTTCAAACCCTACCTCTACTGACTACTCTAATCCAGGCCCTGCTATGCTCGATTTCCAGAAGCATCTCGGATGAGGATGATGTCGAATTAAAAAAATAAGGAGTGGAAACGATGAGCTTTGAAACCGTTCGAAAATTCAGATTTCCTCGCAATGGTTTCAATCGGAAGTTATCAGGGTCAAACGGAACTGAATCTGCTTTCTAGACTATTTGCAAACAAAATTATGTTAAAAATTATGGCACTCGTTTTTCCGAGTTTCAAGAAATTCAAGGGCAAATGGTGCTGTATAGCATTTATTCTGCTTTCAATAGAAAAAGTAGAATTTTTATACATCCGATGATGTATGTTTTGGAATTTTGTAATTCTAATGGATTGATAAAGCGGGTGAGGTTATTTTTTTGTAAACTGGACATATTTTCCTTCAATTCAAGAGTGGAAATGACATTCTGCCATTCATCGAGATTTCAAAACCTCAAGAAAGATAGACATGTCCTATTCACAAATTTACTTGCGAAAAAACGCATTGAGGTTGAACCAGATTTAAAGAATTCTGCGTTTCGCCTAGCTTAGGAATGTGCTACAGCCAATATCGGAACTCTGTTAAATTTTAAAATGACGGAAAATTCTGAGGTTCAAGCAAGAATTGCTATAAATTTAGTCTTCATTTATTTTAATTATTAAAGGGTGAAACCCTTTAAAGTTTTTACTTTGTCTGTCTGTCTGTCTGTCTGTCTGTCTGTCTGTCCGTTCGCAGCATAACTCTCGAACGGTTGAATATTTTAAAATTATTTTTTCGGGAAACCATGCATGACCTTCCAGCGGAGGCTGAGTTCGTTTGAGGACCGTGCAGGTCAAAGGTCAAGCGGTTAGGTCAAGGGTCATAGGTTTTTTAAATAGCAACTCTAGATGTGTTCTGTATCGTTGGGATGATAGGGTCTAGTGTTGTTCAACGAGATATATAATTTTACTCTATGGTTGGGGAAATGTTAGAATCTTTAAGAAAACGACTCTCATCAGACGGGTAACGATGTTAAGTGTAATTTGACGTATTTTTCGTGTGGTTTTACCCTTTTATGATGGTGTTTGTAACGGTTTATTAAAACTTGCTCCCTTTAATCATCGTTTTTGACGGACAATTTCGTTTAAACTTCCGTATGATTGTATGATATACAGTTCTCATTTTAAATCTGTAAGTTATTGAATTTAACCGATTTTAGATATTCACTGCAACATGTTTAAATAAATATTCTGCGGTTCACAATCTAAATCTTCGATCGGAATAAACAGGGTTGAGCTTTCTACTTTTTCGCAAATAAAAAAACCGAATCGAATTCATTCAATGCTCTCACAAATATGTAACGTAGATATGCAAAACACAAAGAACGTCCTTCAATCTCGGATTCTGGAATTTGCGAGACCGGAATATCTTGGAATGTTCGAATTTCTAGGATTCAAATGTCACCAAACTCTAAAATGTGCAGTTGTACATGTTATCATTTACTTGCAAAATAAACCACTCCTGACCTGACACGTTATGCAGGCACAGGAACCCCTGAATCCATACAAGGCGTAAGGGCCTCGGTTTGACCAGTTCATGAGCATTGCTGTCTTAAATGATGTGTTTGTACCGTTTGTTTAATAAGAGTCTAACAATTAGTTTTATTATTTGTTCAGATTGATTTCCCGTTTTGTTGCTCTACCAGGTTTTTTTTAAATATCTGGCAACATGAATTGATCGGTTCGTATTTTTCTTGACGATATCTACTTTTGAGCCTTTGAAACTGATATTATTGTGATATTTATAGCACCTTAAACACCCGTAGTTAAATTTATCGAAGTTCTAATTACTATTAATAAGATACAAATGTTGTGAAACTCAGGCATTTTATAAACTCAGGTGAATTAGCCATTTAAAATGCTTGGCTTTCAATTCAACGGCACTCTTCAAAATACTGCATAATTTAATTTTATATTAAACAGGATTAAACATCCTAAATAATATAAATCTAAAACACCTCAAGAAAAAGACGTCAGAAAGTCTGCAGAGTTTATTGCCATAACCTTTAAAATTTTAATAGCTTAAATAGGAAATTTAAATGTCGCGACTATTCACATAATGACAGAAACGATTGAAGATCAAAGAAAGCAATAGGCTGAAACCAACAAACCTTGGGCTGAAAAGTTTGAAGTTTTATTTGCTAAACTATACGGATTTCAATGAGAAAATACGTCTGGAAATCCTGTGAAACATTTTTTAAAGCGACGACGAAAATAGCATTCAAAGAGTAAATAAATTAAAGCGTTTACACTTGAAGTGCAAATGTTTGCACCCGTGGGTGTTAATCCACTTCCACGTACTTTTGAATAAAAGCTTTTTAACGGGTATTTCATAATTTTTTGATAGACTTGAAAATTGAATAGCATTCCAATTTCCATTAGCTTTTAGACATAATGTATTTATCTATGACCGAAAAAAACTACTGCAACTAACTAATTATCTGATAATGTTATGGTTGATATGCAATTGATATTGATACTAATAGGTTTTTGTAGGTTTTGGCGAGTTGAAAGGATTGCAATTTTTCTAATAAAGTCGTGATTAAATCTTATATAACATTTTGACCTTTATGTGATATAGTAAAATGGATATGTTTGGTTACATTGCTACACGACCGAGTTACCCCTTTGCTGTTCAAAGAACCTGTGATATTTGAAACTACTCAACTACCTCTTTGTTCCAGGGTAGGACAAGTCCTTGATTGCATTTCATGTCATTCGATGTTGCGGTTTTTTCTCTAAAAAAAGCCATTGTTGTGAAGGAATTTCTATCAATGCAATTGACAGAACAAAAACAACTTACCTATTTTAAGCCACGCCATGATGACCCTTGGGAATCTCGACTATTGTACCGGCATTGAGTGTTTTTAAGGACAAAGCACATAAATCTAGCTGTTGAGCCGATGCGATGACTTCCCTTGATCTTTTCATTGATTATTTTTGTAGTTGTACTGTTGAACAAGTTAAAGTTACTACGTAATCAGTAAGTCGATCGAAAATCCAAAAGGTATGCCACATATGTCTATAGCCTTACGAAGCTTAGGGCAGTTGGTACTTGACATTGAAGGGAGGTGTAGGAAATCCTTGAACTTTTAACATGGCCCAACCCAATATTTTTATTTACGCAAAACAAGGAAAGGGTTGAAAAACAGGAAGCTGGGAACAGACATTGAGAAATGACCCTTTTAAAGATCTGGACAATAAGATTTATTAAAGACATCTATGTCGTATTAGAGAGTTAGAACTTATGCAACCCTTTAGCTTGACCCTTATAATCCGTTTGCCAACATCAAAGACGATGGAGACTTTAGAGGATTACATATGTCCTGAAAACCCCGAAATAATCACCCCTTTAAAATAAGCCCACCTCTTAAGTTTTAAGAAAACTCGAGTAAAGTACGGTTTTTTTCATAATATTTCTCACCAATTTTTGTAAAAATATATTTTTTTTAATGCTTGGGATTGTTGTTTAAGTTAAACGAATACAGGTATTGTTAACTTGAGGAAGCATTTAGCCCCCGGAATAAGTCCCCGTCTCTTTCTGCGAAGTGGTAAGTAAGACTAAATAACTCCCCAGGGGTATTCGTCAAAATTTACAATAAAGTATGATTCTGCCGATCCCATCGACGAGGACCATTTCACCCGATGGAGACACTAATTCTGAAGGAGGGATTTAGTCTTTAGTGCTCCTTGGCCTAATTCTATTATGTTTAGTACATAATTCCCTTGATTTTTGTATGACATTTCGATAATTTGGGAAAGTTATATAAAGGGGAGATAGTGTTGGAGGATGGTGAGCAGTCAAGTCCGTAAAGCCAACCCAAACCGTAAGGGAGAGGAATTGAGATTGAAGTTGTAAGTGAGTCCTTGTCGAATCCAATTTCGTCTGCAAGACGGAACTGGCCTTTTCATAATCACATTGGGATTTCTTCCCCGATCTTATTCGCCTTATATATATCTTTAGTATTTAATACTATGTTATAGACTCTTGGATCAGATCGTGATAATGAGAGGCTAGTTCATAGATCAGTTTGAGCCCTAAAGGTTGAAGGTTACTTCGATCTATTTTGCTGGTATTAAATGATATATTCTGGACAGTCGTTGCCGTCCTTTAAGATTAGCGGACTTGGCAAAAAATTGCGGTGTCTCCACGTAGATTGCAAAGAATTTTTAGGACCCGAAATACTGAAAGTTTGATTTTTTTGCATAAATAATGAGGTATTTTTTAAATTGATAATTTAGTGACTGTAGTATCTGTGGGGTGTACAAAACTTGTGGCCTAATTTTTTGGCATTAAAATATTTTCCAGCAATATGCGTTTCTTTTTTCAATGGATATAGACAAATTATTTACTATACTTTTGAGGCATTGTTAAAGGATACGGGCCGATTTTTTTTAACCCTTTTAAGCCTGTTTTTTTCATGTGCTGACCAGGAATTTCATTCATCCGTCCATTTCTCAGTCATACCGTCTTGTAACAGAGGAGTCTAAAGATCAATCTTCCTATTTCTATGAAATTAGAGATGAAGAAAGCGGAAGTGATGGTGGGACTTGTCTCAGCCCTGGTGCTTCTGCTACTATCAATACTTTCATCAACTCCTGTTACGGAAGCTGCTAGTGCCACCATCACCAAAACCCAGAGCCAGTCCGAATTTGAGGCTTCCATGTCAAAAAGCAATCAAGCTTCTGGGAAAGAATTGGGAGGGGAGGCTGAATTGGGCCGAGATCGAGAAGATCGTTTCTTTGGTCAATCTCCGTCCGAAGTAGTTGAGTAGTTCAGCAACTTTTTCTATCTCTTAATCAACACTTGTCTCGTATTTACTTCTTGTCAAAGAGTTGGAGAAAAGTGTGCTATTGCATCTTGAGGATATTATTATGATCATCTTTAGATAAAAAATATTATGTGATGTATTGAATGACGGATTTAATACATGATTTTTCTATCGATAGGAATATAAGTCCGATTAATTTACTCTCCTGTTTTTTCCAGGTCGAAAAGATTGAGAACTCGGCCAGGGACTGGACGGAACAGTTTAAGGCTACGATTGACGGATGGGTTGCCCCTCTTAAGGTTGGATAACTTGAAATGAATATTTAAATCAGGGTTCAGTATTGTTTACTTGTTTATCCCATTTTTCATGACCATTTATGGTTTTGGAAACCAAAAAATGAACTTTAAATCATGAAATTTTTACAATATTTTTAAGAATTTAGGTTATTTCTGACTTTTTGCTACAAGATATTAAAATACAGCGACTATTCTCGTCAATCATGAATTAAGTGTCCATTTGGTTTATGTTAAACATCGACTCGATCGTTTTTTAAGAAATATTTGAAGTATCTCTTACCTAACTGCACATAATTATCCGCTTTGTTGTGGTCTTTTATAAAAAAAAACTATTGCTTGTAACGGTTGTAATTATACTATATCATATAATATTAAATATCAACTTCCATGAAAAAAAAACCTTATTTGACCTTTGATTATAATTGTTTACATTTGCAGTGCAGTTTCGGGTTCTGTTCAAAAACCAACAATGCGAGTACCGCAATAGACGCACCAGCAATTAGTTCCAATAAGGATCCAAGTATGAATAAGACATCAAAGATTAATGATGCAGTACATGAGCAATCAGAATTAGAACGACTGAAGTCTTTGGTCCAGAATATTTCCTTATCTATTTCAAAGAATTCAACGAATTCGTCGAATATTGATGTTGGAATCTAATCGATATCAACACGACTCAACCGACATTACTATCAAAATAAAACGTTGTAAACGTTAACGGCAGCTCGCAAAATGAATATATGTATATATTGTTGTTAAATATTACTTGAAATCGTGTTGGTTTAAATATAACAATCAAAACTATTAAAAATCAATTGTAAAAGATCAAAATATCATTTACGTTCACCTAGACCAAGGTACGTGAATTGAGTTCGTAAAGAGGTAGCGTCACTGAGCAACATTTTGAAAATTAATTAAAAAATTATCCTTGGAGGACAGTCCTCCAAGGAAAAATCTCCCAATATTATCCATAGCAATTATCACACAAAATTGTAAAATCATTCACATCAAATCTGCAGCCGGAATTGTCAAAGTACTTATTTGCCTTGATTTCCCATAATATTTGAAACTATTTCATACATATTCTACTTAAGGGGCCAGAGTAGTTTTGAGGTTTTAAATTTTTTATAAAAATATTGCATTCCTAGCAACCAAAGTGAATCGAAAAAAGAACGGAAAATGTATAGAATCGTATGGTAACAGCGCTTGTTGGCATAGTAACTATCAGTAAAGTCGGTAATTTGAAGTCGTTAGCAACTTAACTTGAAACCTCTTGGTTTTTAATTTTTGGCGGACTACAGGGCCCGATAGGGTAATCCAAAAAAATGTAAACTGGTACGACTTGATAGAGAATTTTATTACGGAGGTGCCGCAGTGGGTCAAAATTAGTGTATCTCTTACGTATTTCGAGCTAAAAATGAAAAACTGAACCAAAGCATGTAACAAAATGTTTAAAATGCGATTTTGAAGGATTAAACGTTCGAAAGTTGCTATTTTGACCCACTGCGGCACCTCCGTAATAAAATTCTCTATCCAACAGTACTAGTTTCATGAGTGTAGGATGACCCTATCGAGCGCTGTAGTCCGCCGAAAATGTAAAAAAAGGAATACTAATAAATTAATTGTGAACCTTGCAGACCCATTAGGTTCTTAGAATTTACTTTAACAAATGCACCAATAGCTGATTAATGACATGGATTTTTTTCAAAATGATATGTCGTTGTTTTTAAAGAAAAAATCGGGTCGAAAATGATCATTGTGACTCCGAATTTCCTTAGCGATAAAGTACTCTGGCCCCTTAACCTAAATTCGGAATTTTCATAATATATTGTTCTTTTTCATAACGTATAAAAAATCTCTAGTATTTTTTATGTACTTTTAATCACTAACAAAAGTTAGATTTAAACAGAATAATCATTTTCATTGATTTGTAATATCTTCATTAAGTATTAATTTCATACATATCATCAGATTATTTGTCGCACAAATAATCTGGTCACGATATCGCATCGGCCGCATATGGAGTACTTGACGGTTGTCCCGATTGCTGAAAATGTACGATTTCGTAACTGGATTTTATGAGCTAGATCACCTGTAAAATGATGCAGTAGCTGAAGCAAAGGTTGCCATGACTTTTAATTCTTCACTTTTGAAAAAGTGACAGTTTTTTCGAAATGTTGCCCAGTGACGCTACCTCTTTACGAACTCAATTCACGTACCTTGCACCTAGACGATCGATTCTTAGTCCCAAAGCTTTAGAAATTGTTCTATGGTCAATTGATTTACATCCACAATAATATACTATGAGACAATAAAGATAGTTTCCATAGCAAATATTTGAAGAAACTGCATATTTGAGAATTGTCCTAAACTACATTGAATACAACTGTTTCCCAATGTGTCCATCCACTTTGCTATTTAAACTGTACAATTTCGTTAAAATTATTTTATTGTTTGACAAATGCAGTTAAAATCTACCTAAAACACTGTTTTTAAGTTATAGATTCTATTTTTGGATCAATTTGAACAGTTCATGAAACAATATTATGAAATGTCCCAATTAAGGCTTTTACGAGCTTTAGATTGTTGTTTTGCATATAAAATACGTAAATACCCTTAAAATTGTATTATTGTTTCAAAACGTATTGATTTATATATATCATTCCTGTTTCCAGAAAGGTCGATTTAATTACATACAACATATTTAAAGCAATAGAAATTCTTTAAAAAACATTTTATATATAAACCAATACGATTTCCTCGAAAACCATTTTCATGTTGCACAATTCATATCAAACCTGAAAATTTAGAAAAAAGGATAAAAATCATATATATAAATTTGGTATTAAAGTCAATACAATTATGTTAAAACTTAATTCTGTGTTCGGAATTTGATAAACACTAGCGAATATTATGCTTCCATTTCAAAAAAATTGTATTGGTTCTAATCCGGCCTGCTTCTAGGCTGTTTCATTTTGTCTTGATTTACATTGACAAAAACGACGGACACACGGAGGGACGAACTGGTTGACTTCATTAGCTCTAAACCCTATTTTCAATAGGCGAGCTAATAAAGGACTTATTCTTTAAAATTTAACCTAAATTACCACAAATTTATACTAATTACGATTCTCTGTTTGACATAAAATAGTTCATCATGTTAATCTAATTCTTTTTAACACATATTACGACTTCTGAAAGTAAATAATAAATATAAACTTATTCCAATCTAGGATTAAGTTAGAATTAAATTATTATATGCCAAGTGTGAATTTGTAAAGTATTCGCAGGTGTTAATCACAAAAACAAACAAAAACTTTCGACCTTAGAGATCATAAACATGAAAATATTTTCTCAAAAATCACATGCCAACTATATTTTTTGTTCTCCTGACCAGTTGCCAGTGGATTTATTTTTTAAGTGTACTTTGCATGATTCCTCAATAATTAGGTATGATAGATTTCACAACTTTGATTTATCAGACCAAAACGGTGCGGTTGGATTCGACAATCCGCAGCAATAATTACATAATTGGTTTAATTTTTATTTTATAACTATAGCCTCCGGCTAAACGCTCAGGCAGATTTTATTAAACTAATGTTCATTATGCTCAAAGTTTCTCAAATTAATTTAAATGATTTCCAGGCATATACGTATACTACGTATATCATATACGTAAATTGACTAATCAGTCTTATTAATCCTAGCTTCCAAAATAAATCTCAAACCTCGATGGATTTCCAAGTATTTAGTCAGCCGTAATTCCTAAGAAACTCTGAAAACATATTACTCAGCCCCAAGTGTAAAATATTTACCGTTAAGGGTTAAAATATAAAATTAAATGCTCCAATTTTAACAAAAAATAGCAGCGAACCTTTCAAGTTTAAGTAGGTAGCTCTATTTAACTATTTAATAAATCTAGTTCAATAATATAAAATATATCAACAATAAATTGTTGACTCTAACTTATATTGCTAAAATCAGCACAACGGACGTTACACTTGATTCTGTCACTTATGGATGGCACAAATATTGCACAATAATTAATTCATGGAGAAAACCAGAAGCACCACAAGTCTATTTCGTTTTTAATGACTCATTTCATGATGACATGCAGAGTTGATTGCCTCTCTCTACCTGATTTCATTGATCATGAGTATCTAAAAAAATCTTATCATAAGACCAGGTTAAATCTTAACTAACGCGTTTTCTTATCTGTCAGTTCGTGAAGGAGTTAATTGAAGAAAAATCCAACTTCAATGAAATATTAGAAGGATAAGCACATTATCGTTTACCTGGAGGTTGAGATCTAGGTTTCCCAAGGCTCTCACGCCAATAATTGGTCTAATTGTTTGCATTTTTCATACTCTAACAATACCTAGCAAGTACTTAACAATTCTGACAGTAACCGGTGTTATAATTTTGATGTACGTGAATCATAACTCATAACCAATTCTGTGCTCCTACTTTGCATAATCAAAACAATGCAATGGAAATGATGATATTGTGTAGATTGTAGACGAACTTGGGGTTTCTGATGTCATTAGGAGTACCAGTTTTTTGTGATTAGCAAAATTCAGTAATTCAGATTCAGATAGGTTATAGATAAATTGCAAGCACATTCATGGAGACGAGAACTATAGCATGAATTGTGTAGTTTCTTGTTATCCAACAACATGGAATTCCCGTTCATTCCAAGAATTATAATAGAAAATCCCCGCCTCTTTAAACGTTAGTACAAAGATAATCTAACACGATACAAAGTATAGAATGTAATTGTTATTTTAAAGGATTTTCAACAATCCAGGCTGCATGTGGGTCACCCAATAGAAAACCTCTTAACGCATATCATAATAAAAAACAAAACAGGAAAAAAATAAATTAGCTCGTAATAAAATCGGTTGTATTCTTGACACCTTAATAACAAAGAAATCGACCTCGGATTTTGCCCACTATGTGCTACAGAGTTTTTGACATTCTAGTTAATTTGTTTTTCTGTTGTAGTATTTGTGTCGTTATATTGGCAAATTGACTTAAACAGACTTCATCATGTTTTCAGAAAATTGAAAATGTTTATGCAGATTATTACGACTCCCGAAAATAAACGATCAATATAAACTTTTTCTAATCTAAGTCTTAACTGAAATCACTTAAATCGAAATCCATTTAAATAAATAAATTGTAGCCCACGCTTATGAGGTAGGACAAAGTATAGATAGAAATTTCGAAACTTTTAGACGAAATTATACGAACTTAACGAAAAATATATATCGTCAGAAAATGGTTTAAACGAATGCTGTCTTCTAAATTCTTCTCATTAGAAAAGGTACCGTTTATCGGACTTGGCATATTCACTATTCAAATGTACTTATCCTCGATATATTGTTGTAGTTTTTGGGAGAGTATGAAATCAAGAAAATTCATGGTGTAAGAATAGATCATAACATAACTGCTTTTACTACCATAGTTTTTGGGCCAATTTTCTTGACTTTTCGAATGTAGTGAGTACCAGTATCAACTATTCGAATTGCATTAAAATGCAGAGAATAAGAAAAATAGCATTTTTTTGTCTTTTGTTAGGGACCCTAGAGGCTAAAGGGGTTTAGAAAATAACTGATTGATTAGGAATTGTGTTAGAACATGACAACAGGACTCCTGAATATTGCTGTGAAAACATTTGGCTTGTTGTACCAAGAAAGATGGAGTACAAAATTTCCACTCCACTGGAATTTAGAATCACGGCAGATGGAATATGTTTCCGAACCCTGGAAACTCCGTTTCTGGTTCATGATGCAAGGAGTAGTTTTTTTTGGCTTTAGTTATTGCGTCTTTCTCACGAAACGTCCAATATTCGTAAAGGAACTGCTGATTCCAGTATGGATTCTTCTCATTCATGTGTTAGTTGCTCTACTTGGCCTGTTAGTCATCGTCGTGTCCTTCATACTTTTCATTTTTCGAGAAAATCTTTCTTTTGGTTGGAATCGGTTGCTGCTTTTAAGGATTAACGTCGCGGAAGGTAAATTTAAATTTATTGGCACAAGTTCTGCCTGGCACTTATTGTGCAAATTAATATCTCAGAGGCGGTTTGATCAGATGTTGCAATAGATGGGAAACTTGTGTTTTAGCCCGAGTCGCGAGTCAGGGCTTATGTATCATGCTGTCAGTCCGTCCGTCCGTGACACTATAGAGGCCAAACGGCTAGACGGATCGACTTGAAATTTGAGACATTTGTGTATTTTGCAAACCTACAGTGTGCAGTCTTATATAGGCCGAATCAGGATGCATGCTTCAATTTGTCTGTATTTTAAACCTACTCCCTTGGCAGCACTACTTTGCATGGCCCCCACGGGTCAACCAATAGACTGATATTTCCCACCTTCAACTTAGCCTTCGCATTTGCATAATACACAAGTGTCCCAAATTTTAAGTCGATCGGTCGAGCCGTTTGGCCTCTATCGTGTCACGGACAGACGGACGGACAGCATGAATACATAAGCCCTGACTCGGGCTAAAAATGGATGTATCGACATATGTTGCAAATATGTTTCTCTAGTGCACTTCCTTGTATGTTTTTCTAACGATTTATTTTCTTTTAATTCACAACAGCCCAAATTGATTCCGATAGTTCTGAGGGGAAAAGAGACTTACTAGGCCTTGTTTTAGCAGTAGTTCCACTATTTGGAAAAAGTATTGCAATCTTCGTTCCAACGTGCGCGGTTTTGGTGAATCTGGATCCCTTCTACTATCTCTTCAAAGACATCGTCCCAGTCACGAACAATATCTGGGCTCTTCACAATACATTCTTTGTTTGTTTGTTTGTTTATTCTTTAACGTCTATAACCGGTTCAGCCGAAGCTGGTCTCCCACCGGGGACGGAATAGATAGGAAGGCAGCTTTTGCTCTTAGAGGGATACCGTACTAGTTACACCGAGCCATATCCCCACCTCCCTGCTGAGATTAATTAGCTTATCAAGATATGCTAAACTGCTTTGGAATTGCAGGCTCTCAGTCTCCAGTCAGCTTTTTTGCCCAGACTCAGAACCGACAACCTTACGGTCACCCATCCCAAGTCCTTCGATTCAATCATTGCTTAACTTGAGATCCCATCTCCATCTCCATTAAAATCATAAGATTAATCCTGTCTTTGATTTGCGCTTTAGAAGCGTCTCGAGTATTCGTTGCGATTCTGATTGCTATAATTATATATATTCACTAGGAAAAAGGCCCGTCGCCGACGTGCACAAGATCTATCTCTTAAATCCACGAAACGGTGTCGTGAGGAATTTTGAAAATTCACCGTTTCTAGGATTTAAGAGATAGATCTTGTGCACGTCGGCGACGGGCCTTTTTCCTAGTCTTTTGTTAAGTACGGAAGCGTCTGCTGAATACTTCGTAGTATCCACCCAGGGCAAGGGACGTGGACCCCTTTCCGAATGTTGCCCCTGGGACTTTCACTTGGAAAGTACTGACGGTACGTTTCGAATAACTTCGGTAAAACGGTACCACTTCGGGTTGAAAAAACAACTTGGTGATGTGTGTAGTACTGTGTAGTCGTGAGGCGAGAGAGTGAATGATGAGGATTGAGGTTCGGGTTAAATAAACCACTTCGGTTTGAAAAAACCACTTAGACCCCCATCCCCCGTCCCCTTCTGATCAGGTGACCCAGCCCCCCTAACATTACATCGTTGAAAAGCCCCTGGTCATACGTTTCGAACGATGTATCACACGAATAGATCTGACAATTTTTACCCCCATCCCCCGTCCCCTTCTGATCAGGAGCCGTCAGGAGGTGACCCAGCCCCCCTAACATTACATCGTTGAAAAGCCCCTGGTCATACGTTTCGAACGATGTATCACACGAATAGATCTGACAATTTTTACCCCCATCCCCCGTCCCCTTCTGATCAGGTGACCCAGCCCCCCTAACATTACATCGTTGAAAAGCCCCTGGTCATACGTTTCGAACGATGTATCACACGAATAGATCTGACAATTTTTACCCCCATCCCCCGTCCCCTTCTGATCAGGTGACCCAGCCCCCCTAACATTACATCGTTGAAAAGCCCCTGGTCATACGTTTCGAACGATGTATCACACGAATAGATCTGACAATTTTTACCCCCATCCCCCGTCGCCTTCTGATCAGGTGACCCAGCCCCCCTAACATTACATCGTTGAAAAGCCCCTGGTCATACGTTTCGAACGATGTATCACACGAATAGATCTGACAATTTTTACCCCCATCCCCCGTCGCCTTCTGATCAGGTGACCCAGCCCCCCTAACATTACATCGTTGAAAAGCCCCTGGTCATACGTTTCGAACGATGTATCACACGAATAGATCTGACAATTTTTACCCCCATTCCCCGTCCCCTTCTGATCAGGAGGTGACCCAGCCCCCCTAACATTTGACATTACATCGTTGAAAAGCCACTGGTCATACGTTTCGAACGATGTATCACACGAATAGATCTGACAATTTTTACCCCCATTCCCCGTCCCCTTCTGATCAGGTGACCCAGCCCCCCTAACATTACATCGTTGAAAAGCCCCTGGTCATACGTTTCGAACGATGTATCACACGAATAGATCTGACAATTTTTACCCCCATCCCCCGTCGCCTTCTGATCAGGTGACCCAGCCCCCCTAACATTACATCGTTGAAAAGCCCCTGGTCATACGTTTCGAACGATGTATCACACGAATAGATCTGACAATTTTTACCCCCATTCCCCGTCCCCTTCTGATCAGGAGGTGACCCAGCCCCCCTAACATTTGACATTACATCGTTGAAAAGCCACTGGTCATACGTTTCGAACGATGTATCACACGAATAGATCTGACAATTTTTACCCCCATTCCCCGTCCCCTTCTGATCAGGTGACCCAGCCCCCCTAACATTACATCGTTGAAAAGCCCCTGGTCATACGTTTCGAACGATGTATCACACGAATAGATCTGACAATTTTTACCCCCATCCCCCGTCGCCTTCTGATCAGGTGACCCAGCCCCCCTAACATTACATCGTTGAAAAGCCCCTGGTCATACGTTTCGAACGATGTATCACACGAATAGATCTGACAATTTTTACCCCCATCCCCCGTCGCCTTCTGATCAGGTGACCCAGCCCCCCTAACATTACATCGTTGAAAAGCCCCTGGTCATACGTTTCGAACGATGTATCACACGAATAGATCTGACAATTTTTACCCCCATTCCCCGTCCCCTTCTGATCAGGAGGTGACCCAGCCCCCCTAACATTTGACATTACATCGTTGAAAAGCCACTGGTCATACGTTTCGAACGATGTATCACACGAATAGATCTGACAATTTTTACCCCCATTCCCCGTCCCCTTCTGATCAGGTGACCCAGCCCCCCTAACATTACATCGTTGAAAAGCCCCTGGTCATACGTTTCGAACGATGTATCACACGAATAGATCTGACAATTTTTACCCCCATCCCCCGTCGCCTTCTGATCAGGTGACCCAGCCCCCCTAACATTACATCGTTGAAAAGCCCCTGGTCATACGTTTCGAACGATGTATCACACGAATAGATCTGACAATTTTTACCCCCATTCCCCGTCCCCTTCTGATCAGGAGGTGACCCAGCCCCCCTAACATTTGACATTACATCGTTGAAAAGCCACTGGTCATACGTTTCGAACGATGTATCACACGAATAGATCTGACAATTTTTACCCCCATTCCCCGTCCCCTTCTGATCAGGTGACCCAGCCCCCCTAACATTACATCGTTGAAAAGCCCCTGGTCATACGTTTCGAACGATGTATCACACGAATAGATCTGACAATTTTTACCCCCATCCCCCGTCGCCTTCTGATCAGGTGACCCAGCCCCCCTAACATTACATCGTTGAAAAGCCCCTGGTCATACGTTTCGAACGATGTATCACACGAATAGATCTGACAATTTTTACCCCCATTCCCCGTCCCCTTCTGATCAGGAGGTGACCCAGCCCCCCTAACATTTGACATTACATCGTTGAAAAGCCACTGGTCATACGTTTCGAACGATGTATCACACGAATAGATCTGACAATTTTTACCCCCATTCCCCGTCCCCTTCTGATCAGGTGACCCAGCCCCCCTAACATTACATCGTTGAAAAGCCCCTGGTCATACGTTTCGAACGATGTATCACACGAATAGATCTGACAATTTTTACCCCCATCCCCCGTCGCCTTCTGATCAGGTGACCCAGCCCCCCTAACATTACATCGTTGAAAAGCCCCTGGTCATACGTTTCGAACGATGTATCACACGAATAGATCTGACAATTTTTACCCCCATCCCCCGTCGCCTTCTGATCAGGTGACCCAGCCCCCCTAACATTACATCGTTGAAAAGCCCCTGGTCATACGTTTCGAACGATGTATCACACGAATAGATCTGACAATTTTTACCCCCATTCCCCGTCCCCTTCTGATCAGGAGGTGACCCAGCCCCCCTAACATTTGACATTACATCGTTGAAAAGCCACTGGTCATACGTTTCGAACGATGTATCACACGAATAGATCTGACAATTTTTACCCCCATTCCCCGTCCCCTTCTGATCAGGTGACCCAGCCCCCCTAACATTACATCGTTGAAAAGCCCCTGGTCATACGTTTCGAACGATGTATCACACGAATAGATCTGACAATTTTTACCCCCATCCCCCGTCGCCTTCTGATCAGGTGACCCAGCCCCCCTAACATTACATCGTTGAAAAGCCCCTGGTCATACGTTTCGAACGATGTATCACACGAATAGATCTGACAATTTTTACCCCCATCCCCCGTCGCCTTCTGATCAGGTGACCCAGCCCCCCTAACATTACATCGTTGAAAAGCCCCTGGTCATACGTTTCGAACGATGTATCACACGAATAGATCTGACAATTTTTACCCCCATTCCCCGTCCCCTTCTGATCAGGAGGTGACCCAGCCCCCCTAACATTTGACATTACATCGTTGAAAAGCCACTGGTCATACGTTTCGAACGATGTATCACACGAATAGATCTGACAATTTTTACCCCCATCCGGCGTCCCCTTCTGATCATTTGATTCATAAATCTGAAATCATTTATCATTCCACATTCTGCATCCACAGTCCACTAATCAACATACATTGAACGTCATCAAATCAAAAATAACTTGGGATCTAAATAAATTACAAAACCTGGTCAGTTGATTTGGAAAGTATGCAAGTAATTAGTTCGTAGCACTTCAATCAAATCATTGGGATCAGTTTTGAAAGAAACTATGAACCGTCATCCTCTGAATTATTCTTAGAATGACTGACGGCAGACGGTGGGACTGGGCATTGTGAATTGAAGAATATAATAATAATAATAATTGTTTTGAAGGGCGGTGGGTAAATTTAGTGTGGGAATGAAGGAGGAATTGGGGCATTGTGATTGAATCGGGAGGCAGGAAGAGAGGGAAACGATCCGAGAATTGGAATGAAGAACGAAGGAGCGGAGTGGAAAGAGAAGATTTTGGGGGTGGAGTTATAGTCTTAGTCCTAACCAATCCAGCTTCGAATAGGTCGCTTCACAGCTTCAAAGGCCTTTTATATATATGATACAGTCTGTAAATCAAATCGTGTTGTTCCTTTCCCGCCGACCTCGCAATCGGTTTGTAAGAATCATTTTAACTTGCGAAGGTTTGACTCAAATAGGAAGTATCATGATGGCAACGAGACCTTCGACTGAAGTATTGGTTGCATTTGGATTTCAAATGACATTTATTCTGTCTGTTTTAGTAAATTTTCTGACAGTTAAGCTTCACGGCATAGCACCCTTCCCGCTTAATTTCGTGCCTCCAATTTTCAGTTTCGTGATTCCTTTTGGTACTGCCTATTGTATCTTTCAAATTATTGCAACGTTTGAAGAGTCGAAGAAGTTGCTGGATGAAATGAAACGGAGCGTTGTCATCCAATGGAATCGCAACGATGCAGCCAGTAGCTTTCTACGCTGGATTGAATGGATTCACATTCTTCTTTGTTAAGAAATCGACAAAGTCAACTTATTTTGACAGCGTGATTTCATACAGCATTACTGCTTTACTTGCCGTCCCAATTGACAAAATCGTCTAACAAAGACAAAACGCTGTTAGTTTTTTAACTGGGTGTTTGTTCTGGAAGATATTGGAAAATTCATTTTTTTTCATGAAATCGTTCATGAACTTTAAGCTGATACTTTGTTAAAACTGAGCCGGTAAAAGGTCAAACGGGTACGGGTATGTATGGTCCAAGATCCTTTTTTAAATCGCAACCCTAGATGTGTAATTCAGCCGTTATTTATGGAATACAATTCGTATGCAATTGTAACTCTTAGTTTGTTGGGTTTGATTTTGAATAGTTGATAAGTAAATGTACGGATACAATTTACATATTTTAGTAAATCTCAAACCTGACAAGCCCCAGAAATCAATCCTGGAGTAGGAAGTCGAGCTCCAGTTGAACGTGTTGAACAGAAATCTATTCAAGGGTACCGAAGGTTCAGGTATTAGGATACTTGTTGACATCAAATTGAATGAATACTTGGAACGAAATCCGCAGTAGCACAAGTAGCACTCCATAATTTAGTTCCATTGCGCTGATGTATGAGTGTTTGAATTAACAAATGTATTATAGTAAATTTCAAATTAGAAACTCATTGCATGCGTCTCAATAAACAAATCTAGTTCAATTAGAAAAAGAACTAATTAACCAATAATATCAACAATAGTTTCCAACAACGTAAAACTACTCTGGCACTAATGTGTTGCACAAATGTTGCACAATTTATACTTCATTGAGAAAAGTGGAAGCATCGCTTTGCATTAAACTTTTAGTTAATGAAATGTAATGCAGTTCGTGATGCAGAGTGCAGAATTAAAAAGCATTCCAACTAATGCAAGCCACCTGCAGCTTGAATTATCCCAATTAATTAAATATTTATTATCAAACCGGACGGCTAATTTTGCTATTATAGTCGTTAGTGTTAAATATATTTTCAACAAAAAAAATCAGGCGATTCTGGATAAGACGCTTCGGGTACATACTAAGTTCCCTTGTAAGTATGAATAAAACATCACAGATTAATGATGCAGTACATGAGTTATCAGAAATAGAACGGCTAAAGTCTTCGATTCTCATATCGGTTTCGAATATTGAATTCATCTAATACTGATTTGGGAATCTCATCGATATAACAACATGACTTTCCTGTCGATATTTTTGCTTTTAAAACAAAGGCCTCGTTCTTTAAAAATTAACCTTAATAACCAAAAATTTATACGAATTTCGATTCTGTTTGTGGGAATTTCCTTAGCATAATGACATAGAACAGTTCATCATGCTTTGTAAAAACAAAAATAATAAAAACACGGATTGCGGTTGCTTGCTCAAAATAAGTAATAAATATAATGTCCTTTTAATCAAGGAATATGTTGTAGGAGTTGATTTAAATCAATGGAAAATCAGTAGGATTAAATTAATTAGCTTTTTTAGAATTAAGCTGTTGTAATTTATATTTAATTGTATGTCAACTGTGAATTTGTGAAGTATTCACAAGCATTAATGTTAAAAACGAAAAACTGTTTTGACCTTAGAGATCATGAACATGAAATATTTTCCTCAAAAACAACTTGGCATATATTTTTCCTCCTGACTTGTCCACTTATTTCTGTATCTCACAAGAATCTACAATGCTTATGAGTTACGAAAGTAATGTTGCACAATTTTGATTTAATTTGATTTTAAATAATTGGTCTTTACGAAACATTTATTAGCAATTACATAAATCACTATACTATTAGCTACACTGTTCTGTTAAACGCTCCTTCAGATTTGACTAAATTTGTGTTCATATGCTCAACGCTTTTCAAATGCAGTTTAATGATTTCCAGTCAACTTGCAGTTCCACCCTGCCATATACATAATTTGTCTAATCAGTCTTATTGATCTAAACTTAAAAAATCCCAAACCTCAATGGATGTCCGTGTATTTAGTTAGCCGTAATTCCGGAGAAACTCTGAAAATAAATAAGTATTAGCAAGTGTGAAATATTTATCCTTAAGTGTTAAAATCTTGTTCCAATTTGAGCATAAAATATTGCAGCGAACCTTTGAGGTTTAAATAAGTAGCTCGCCCTGTTCTCCAGAGTTCTTCATTAAACTTCCTAAAGGTTTCAAGGGGCCTGTAAACGGCGTTGTCGACAGGTGAGAGCCTCAAAAGCATGTCAGCAAATCCTGGAAAGATGTACTTGTATCCCACCTCCTATGAAATCATACAATAGCAATATAATTAAAAAATTGAGTCGTAAGACAAGAACTACTCGGTGGATTTATTTAAGCATTTACAGCACGTTTGGACATACCTGGGGTGGCAACGCCTGTCCCGCTTGGAATTCCGGATTGACTTCCATATCATAGCAGACCATATGCCAAAAAGCGACTGTAGCCGCTTGATTATCATTCCGGAAGTAATCTTTCATGTAAGTTTTCCCTAAATAAATGCCCCCACCGTCGTCCTGCCGTCCCACAAAACGTAACAAATCCAGCACTTGTGTCACCGGAAAGACATTAGGCATTGGTCTAACTGTCGTTGGTACACTGTCCTTATTCCTCTCTACATAATCGGCATAGTCTGGGCACGTTGTAGGGAAATCGTCGGCAAAGTCCATGAACAGGGACTCTCGATTGTC
The DNA here is from genome assembly GCA_906901685.1 of Desoria tigrina. Classification (NCBI taxonomy): domain Eukaryota; kingdom Metazoa; phylum Arthropoda; class Collembola; order Entomobryomorpha; family Isotomidae; genus Desoria; species Desoria tigrina. Next base: position 692,786 of record CAJQTU010000007.1, read on the forward strand.
CTCATATTCCCCAGGGGCCAAGTTAGCAGCTAATTTCTGGATATGGAGACTAAAGGGAAGCGAGGTTATTCCCGCAACGTTGTGAAATCCAATGTAACTCGGAGTAGAATCGCCATTGTAGCATTCGACTTTAAAGGCGAAACTGCCCTTCCAGAGCAAATCTGCGACGGGATTGACGAGAAAGTGACGAGCGTTGAGGGCGACGAGGACGCCGGCTTGATGTGGTCCAACCGGTATTTTTGACGGAGTCAGAGCTGACGTGAATATGCATTGGAGTTCGGCTTCAGATTTCCGGAGATCTTCAACTGACCTTATTCTGTACTGTTTCCCTTTCTGTATTTTTGTTTTAAAAAATCAGAACGATTTAGGCACAGTAATTTTTCGTTATTCACAATAAGCTGTCTATGAATTACCGAGAGATTTAATTTTAATTTCATCAGCTCTGTTTTAAAAATTACATCGTCCATTTTTTGGCGTAATGAATCAGGGTTTTAAAACCTGCTAAATGCAAAATTGCAACTTTAAATAGCAAATTGAACAATTCGCATATATATACGTTAATGAGTTTGAGGTTTGTTATAAAAATTAAAACGAACTTTTTATTCATTCTTTCATTCTTGTCGTTATATGCAAAACATCCACAGTTTCAAATTCCTAAACTTTAAACTTGTATGTTAATTTTAATTATAAATATGAAACAATTTCGAAACTTAGGGTGGGTTAAATTTTGGACAATACGATACAAGTAACGATTTTTTAAATCCATATCGATTAAATACAACCATCGATTGATTTTTCATGCTCGATATATACATTCGTAGGACGAGCGATCTACGGGTGGCATTTATTTGTACGCACAACTAGCTACAAAATACCAGCTTTAAAAACATCATTCAAATAAATTGCAAACCTCGCAAGTTCCAGCAACCGATCCTGGAATAGGAAGCCGAACTCCCGTTGTTGTATTGAACACAAAACCATACTTCGGTCCCGAAGGTTCGGGTACTAAGGAAAATCGTCTTGGTCTTACAAAATTATTTCTTCTTGCGCCAATATAATTTGTCGACACTAAATTAAATAATACTTGCAACACAATGAGAACTAACACTACATAATTGAGTTCCATTCCGCTGGCGAATGAATAATCTTACGCTCTAGAAAATCAGAACCTTGAATGATTTCGTAGCATTTCAATTGAAAAAATCTAGTTCAATAACAAATAATATATCAACAATAAATTGTTGACACTAACTCCTATTGCTAAAATAAGCACAACTAACGCCACACTAGATTCTGTCACTTATGGATGGCACAGATATTACACAATAATTAATTCATGGAGAAAACCAGAAGCACCACAAGTCTATTTCATTTTTAATGACTCGTTTCATGATGACATGCAGACTTGATTGCCGCTTTCTAACTGATTTCATTTATCATGATTATCTAAAATCATAAGACCAAGGTAAATTTTGACAAGACGCGTTTTCTTATCTGTCAGTTCGTGAACGAGTTAATTGGAGAAAAATTCAACTTTTATGAAACATTAGAAGGATAAGCACCTCATCGTTTACCTGGAGGTTGAGATCTAGATTTCCCAAGCCTCTCACGCCAATAATTGGTCTAATTGTTTGTATTTTTTGCTAGTGAGTTTATTCTCCAAGAATAACTAGCAAGTACCTAACCAAAAGCGAGTAACAATCCTGACAGCAACTGCTGTTATAGTTATGATATACCTGAATCATTTGCATAATCAAAACAATGCAAGGGAAATAATGATATTGTGTAGATTGTAGACGAACTTGGGGTTTCTGATGTCATTAGGAGTACCAGTTTTTTTGTGATTAGCAAAACTCGGATAGGTTCTAGATAAGTTGAAGGCATATTCATGGAGACGAGAACTGTTGACTGTAGCGAGAATTAGGTGTAGTTTCTTGTGATCTAACAACATGGAATTCCCGTTCGTTATAGGAATTATAATAGAAAATCCCTTTCGCTTTTATTTTATTTTATGAAGGATTTGATAAAACCAATACACTGATGTGAGTCACCCAATGAAAAAACGCTTAATGCATATCATAATAACAAATAACAAACCAGGAAAAATTAGCTCGTAATAAAATCGGAAGAAAGAAAAATTCAACCTAGAGTTTTGCACACTATGCGCTAGAGAATTTTTTTGTATGCTAGTTTATTTTTTTTTTTGTACTGCTTGTTGTTATTCTCTTCGTAAATTGTTATTAAACAGATATTTCTTGATTGGGCGAAACCGTTGTCGGCGACAGGGTTGTCGGGATGACGCAGTTGTCAGAGACAAAGTTGTCGGGATAAAACGTTCAAATTCAAAGGTTTTCAAATGAATTTTATTAATTTTCGGTTCAAGAATTTTGATATATATAAGTTGTTTATTCACAGTCTACTTAATCCAAACTTACAAAAAAGAAACTCGAAAATAAACAGATAGTATCAAGTTAAAATATTAAAGTTTAGCTTCAAAAATGGAACATTCAAATCTACAGCTTGTTAGTCCGTCCTGGTTTCAAGATTTCCTTGTTAAATTTACTAATAGTGTGTCTAACGGCCTGTCAATGGAATTGGCAAAAGCGCGCTAGCAAATCCCGGAAAGGTGTAATTGTATCCCACTGCCTGCGAAATCACAAAACATCAACAGTACTATAAAAACTTTGCTATTTCCACATTTTTACAAAAATTCGATTGGTCAGATAGGAACAAACCAGAAGGTTAATTCTAGTATTTACTAAATTATTTTGCATACCTGGGGTGGCAATGCCTGCCCTGCTTCGAATTCCGGATTGACTTCTTCATCATAGCAGACCATTTGCCAAAATGCGATAGTAGCTGCCCGCTTATCAGTCCGGAGATAATCCTGCAAGTAAGTTTTCCCTAAATAAATGGCCCCACCGTCATCCTGTCGTCCCACAAACCGTAACAAATCCAGCACTGCCCTGACTGGATAAACATTAGGCATTGGTCTGACCCTGGTAGGAACAGTGTCCTGATTGTTGTCCACATAATTGCCATAGTTTGGACAGGTTTTGGGGAAATCGTCCTTAAAGTCCATGAACAGGGACTCCCGATTGTCCTCATATTCCCCCGGGGCCAAGTTAGCAGCTAATGTCTGGATATGGAGGCTAAATGGAAGCGAGGTTATTCCCGCAATGTCGTGAAATCCGATGTAACTTGGAGTGGGATCACCATTGTGACATTCGACTTTGAAGGCGAAACTGCCTCTCCATAGCAAATCTGCCACAGGATTGACGAGGAAGTGAGGAGCGTTAAGGACGACTAGGACACCGGCTTGATGTGGTCCTAACGGCACTTTTGACGGAGTCAGGGCTGACGTGAATATGCACTGGAGCTCGGCTTCAGATTGTCGGAGATCGTCCACCGACCGAATTCTGTATTCTATCCCTTGCTGTATGAATTCATTGTAATCAGTTCAGCCCATTGAAATGAACAATATCTATAAACTATAATAGTTTTAGCCATTATGCGTTTGTAACAAGTAGAGGAATTTCATAAATTAGCCAAAAATATAACCAACCGGGAATATACCCAAGTCTAATTCTAGTTTCAAGCACTTGCCCACTTGCTAGAAGAGTAATTATTGAATAAGTGTCGATAATTCCTGACTTGTGTTATTAAGAGCTTTAACTCAGAGCCTATTCGTGTCATATTAATGCTCGGATTTAGGAAATCTTATCATAATCTGATGGATTCCTATATTCAGTCTAAGGGTAATCACATCGGGTAAGGTTAAAGTTAAGTTGCAATTATATTAAGCAACTAATTCGTATTGCAGATTAGAATTTTGTTGGATTCTAAGCCAAAAATTCTTTTAGTCGGATAATGGACGGATATCATAATAAATTAACTGTTACAAATTCCTAAAACGTAATTGTTAAAATATCCATATATTTCATATGAAAACCATTGTATATAAAATCGTAATTGTGGGGAAATGCTAATTAATTTTTTAAATCGAACTCGAATGTGAGGTTTAGAAATATCATTCCAGCAAATCTCAAACCTGGCAAGTTCCAGAAATTGATCCTGGAACAGGAAGTTGAGCTAAGACACTTGTCGACACAAAATTGAATGATACTTGGAACAAAATCGGCAACAGGACTCCATAATTGGGTTTCATTGCGCTGATGGATGAGCGTTTTTGATTAAATGTATTGTAATAAACTTAAGATAAAAAACTTGTTTGATTTATAGTTTTTCAATAAAAAGTATATATTTCAGTTACAAAAAAAGAACTCATGAACCAATAATGCCAACTATAGTTATCAACAACGTGAAACTATTTTGTCACTAATTCGTTGCACAAATGTTGCACGATTTATGTATAGTACAGAGCACCGCTATGCATTAAACTTTTAGTTAATGATTTTAAATAATCTTTTTATATGCAAATTTCAATTCAATTGAGTTGATGAACACTGCAACTATTTCCAGTCACTCGGAGATCGGAATTATCATGATTACCCAGATTATATTATCATAAGTCCAAGTTAAATCTTAACAACCGTGTTTTCTCATAATCTGCCAGTTAATAGCACAAGCACACTTTACATTAAAAAAAATCAAATCTACTTATTAAACATTCGAAGGTTAAACTGCTCATAATTTTACTGGCTGGAATTTGCTAATATTCATGGCTTTTACCCTTATAATTATAGTCAAATTGTTTTGTAGCACATACTAGAGCGTTTGTTGCCCAAGAATATGTACTTAATAACTACCTAACAATTCTGATATATTATAGTTTTTAGGCTGTTTATGACATATAATTTCCTATTTCGTGCTCCTACTATGCATAAAAATGCAATTGATATGTCGATCGTAACTTCATAGGTGTTCGATTCCAGATGACGCACATCGATGTAGATGAGGGTTGATTGACTGCAGAATAGGAGGAATTATGTTAAGTGTCTTGTGACCTAACAACGTGGACTGTAATTCCAGTTTGTTAATTACAAGAGTTTTTCTAGGAAATACCTGCAGCTTTAAACGTTCCTGGAGAAATGATCTAAAACGATATTCGCGTATGCAGTATGGAATATATTATATGTATCACATTATATGTTATGTGAATGACTCAGTGCCGTCCGTTCGTCGGTGAATGCTTTAGCTTTCGAACGTTCTGATTTTGGGTACTTATTCAACAACTTCAGATTGAGTTCCAGTTTGTTTAGGGGTCGTTCAATAATTTTAATAGGGTTATGTTATGAGTTAATTTGAATAGAGTCATTAGCTAATTTTAAAGAATAAACTTGGATAATTTTAGAAGTTATGTGAAAGCTTAATGCATAGGATTTTATTGCAATTCGGATTCGACATACGGATAAGATATATCATGTACCGCAATTACTGCATAGCCTAATTATAACGCCGCCTAAAAGTCAGGAATTATTGATACTCCGATACGTGAAGATCACAAAGATTGAATACTGCTAAACCCTAAAAGATACAGCTTGTATTTTTGAAAAGTCTCATGGATTAGTGCCTTTTGCATATATAAATTGATGCCAAGTATAAAATAAGCCGTTGCAAACGCACAAAGAAAAAGGGCAAACCAGATGAAATACCGAAATACGTCGAAAAATAACATGGTGGTGGTGATTTTTAACATCGGGGTAGAGAAACGAAACCCAGGGGTGCAACCCATAGTATAAATACTAAGAAGACAAATTTAAAATGGTCAACCCTTCCCAAGTTAGAGCATAAACGGACAGACAGACTGACCGAAATGAACCCATTAAAGAGTTTCACCCTTAAATAATGCCAGAAAAGGACAAGATTTGTTATATTGCTTAATAATTTATTAGAAAATAGTGAATCCGCTTCTTAAATTAAGGGCATGCCACGTCGGGGGAGACGACAGGAGTACAGGTAGGGCAAGCGGCCGCGGTGCACATTGCATTTCCCACGGTGTTGAGGTACATGCCTGCCATAAAGGTTCCCGTAGTACAGACACCAGCACCGCCGCACGCAGCGCCGGCTCCCATGCACAAGTTAATACAGCAGCCCGCGGGGCAGGCTAAGGTGGTGGTCGTAGGTCCGGTTGTGGTTACCACAACGCTACTCACGGTAGCAAGACCCGGTAGAGGCAACCAGAATCCCTGAATAATTAGCACACGTTAATGGAACTTATTTTTTAACAGATTTTTTATGATATTTTGTTAGCATTTTTTAACCGATCCTAATGAAATCGGTTGTAGTAAAGGACAGAAGATAGAACCAAAAATGTCTAAATGCTACGTGTTAAAACATTTGGAACTTCCGTTTCTTTGTTTTCACTGATTAATTTTTCTCAACGCCACAATCAATTTAAAAAAGACCCCTTTTTAATTTTAAATAGCTCATATACATGTGACATTTTTTTTTTTTTTTTAGATAAAAGGGATGTTAATTAGGAGATTTTTTTAAACCCTCTCTAGGGAGATTGCTCTATTTGAGTGAGACTTTTGGCTAAAAAAAAGTACAAGGTGAACTTACAGGTTTAATCCACGCGTGAGTTGTGGCAGAGAGAGCCAAAATTAGGGTGATGGTGACGAACTGCATTTTCCGGTAACTAAAAATCCTATGGTTTTGATTTTTCAGAGAAATTCTAGGAAATTATGGATGAAGTGATAAGCTTGGGTTAATTTTCGAGAACATTTATACGCTTTTAATTGTTGACTTAAATGGTAATGGGGTTAGCGTGTCTGTGATTGACAGAACTGGAACAGTGTTCAGCTGAGTTGATCTTCCTGTTTTTTACGTACAAAGGCTTTACGATCCGATTTTACAGTCATATCCAGGTTAAGTCATTATTTTTACCTTGTTACCTCATTATTGCAACAGCTTTTTACTTGGAAGGCTATTTCGAAACCTTGTCGAATTGAAAAATTGAATAAGTTGATGTTAGTAAAGTGTAATAAAATGTAACTCTTTTTCGTAAAATAGTCTATTGAATTGTTATTAAATATGTACCGGTAACTATATTTAACATATCCATTTTTGTTTAACCAGGAACTCAGGCGTAACAAGCTAAAATGCGTTGTTAATAAATAAGATTTGATGAAATAGGAAACGTTCTTTACCAGCCATGTTGGGACCAAATGACAAAACAATTTAAAGTGTCGGTAAGAGTACCGAAAACTATAGGGGATTAACCATTGAAAAATGTTAACGACATTGTTGATATTGATGCTTTCTCCATGAAAAATGTGCTTTCATTTTTTTCATAATTTATAAAAATACATCATTGTGTTAGTTAATGTTAAACCAAGTCATAGTTTTAGATTTTCTGATTTCCAGTTTTATTCTTCAGAAATGCTGGATTTTAAAGCCAAAATTTATATTAAATGTCTTAGAAGTCGACAAGCTTTTCATGTTGTAAATTAAAAATTAAAGCATTTGGAAATTGTGATGGAACCGCAACCGATGCGGTCGTGACTAAAGGCGGTATATATGTATCTTAATTAACAGTAGTACCGCCGATGGTCTGGCGGACAATCAAGTGCCGAAGTGCTACATTTGTGGCAGGGTCCCCTTAAACAGCCAATGTGCTACATTTGTAGATTTTCTGTTCGGGGTGAAAGAAAATAACTCAAACTCCAAAAACACATCCGTGATTCCCAAAATAAGTCCACATTAGCAAATTCTCTAAAAAAAATCTTAATGCACCTTATGGTATAACGACAAAAGTGGCAGGACAGAGGAGTCAGCGACAAAGGTGTCAGGCGACATAGGTATTGATTTTTTTCTGATATTTTATCGAATCGTTTTGCATGCATCCTTTACTTGTGTATACCTTTTTGTGAATTCATTTTATGTTATAAGGTTTGTGAACATAAAATGAATTCACAAAGAAGTCCTTCAGACTAAACATCAACCCCGAAATAAGGCCTCATACATAAACCAAAATATCAATTCTCAAAACCAGTTTTCATCCTTGAATGCATTTCTATACATATGCCAAAAATACCCGAAATTTAATTCCGTATACAATATAGACTGAAAATATATAACTATCTTTAATCCACAATACTGAAAAATAATCTCGAATACGAAGACGGAAGACCACACCTACAAAATATATTTTCATGCCTACTCAAATAGTAATTCTTAGGAGGCCTGCTTATACGTGTAGACCAAAATCAAGACTAACAAGGGACATCACCCAAAGGTCAGAGCCCAAATCGTCTGATTTTTTTACCGTCGAACACACAACTAATATGAACCACAAAACTGCAAGAAATATCTGCGGTAGTTCATCCCGGGTCCTCGAAATCTTAAAATGTCCCTAAAATCCAAACTCTCACAATAGAAATCCCTAAAGGAGATGTGGTTTGTGAAATGTCCCTAAAAGTTTCAAAAATATCCCTAAAACTTTTAAAAATCCCTAAAAAATTTTGAGCATCCCTACTATGTCCGTAAAAAAATTTCCGAAAATGCCTACTCGTAATGGGTAGCGAAATCCAAAGTCCCTAAAAAAATTTCTGAAAATCACTACTCGTCATAGGTAGCGAAATCCAATGTCCCTAAACATTTTTCTGAAAATCCCTGCTCGTCATATGTTGCGAAATCCAATGTTCCTAAAAAAATTCCGAAAATCCCTAAAATTCTTTGAAAATCCCTAAAAATCTTTGAAAACCCTAAAATGCTTTGAAAATCCCCAAAATGCTTTGGAAATCCCTAAAACTGTTGAAAATACCTAAAATCTGTTTGAAAATCCCTAAAATTCTTTGAAAATCCCCAAAATGCTTTGGAAATTTTCGAAAAGCTTAGTAGCCACGGAGAAAAAATTTAGGGCGGATCGTAGGGATATTTTGGGGCTGAAATTTTTTTTAGGGATGATATGTTATTGACTGCTTGAAAATGAGAAGGCTTAGTAGCCACGGAGAAAAAATTTAGGATCGTAGGGATTTTTTTAAGTCTTTGGCGATTTTGGATTTTTTTTAGGAACGTGAGTTTTGCTACCCATGACGAGTAGGGATTTTTTGTAGCTGAAATTTTTTTTAGGGATGCTATGTTACTGACTGCTTGAAAAATAAGAAGACATAGTAGCCACAGAGAAAATATTTTGGGCGGATCGTAGAAATTTTTGGGTAGGATCGTAGGGATTTTTTCAATTTTTTAAAGAATTTTGAAAATCCCTACTCGCCATGGGTAGCGAAATCCAGTGTCCCTAAAATCTTTTAAAGAATTTTGAAAATCCCTACTCGCCATGGGTAGCGAAATCCAGTGTCCCTAAATTTTTTTCAAAAATCCCTAAATAATTTTGAAAATCCCTGCTTGCCATGGGTAGCGAAATCCAGTGTCCCTAAAAAAATTTCGAAAATCCCAAAGAAAAAATCCCTAAAGAATTTTGCAAATGAAAATCCCTACTCGCTATAGGTAGCGAAATCCAGTGTCCCTAAAAAAATTTCGAAAATCCCTAAATAATTTTGAAAATCCCTACTCGCCATGGGTAGCGAAATCCAGTGTCCCTAAATTTTTTTCAAAAATCCCTAAATAATTTTGAAAATCCCTGCTTGCCATGGGTAGCGAAATCCAGTGTCCCTAAAAAAATTTCGAAAATCCCAAAGAAAAAATCCCTAAAGAATTTTGCAAATCCCTACGCGCCATGGGTAGCGAAATCCAGTGTCCCTAAATTTTTTTTAAAAATCCCTAAAGAATTTTGAAAATCCCTACTCGCTATAGGTAGCGAAATCCAGTGTCCCTAAAAAAATTTCGAAAATCCCTAAATAATTTTGAAAATCCCTGCTTGCCATGGGTAGCGAAATCCAGTGTCCCTAAAATCTTTTAAAGAATTTTGAAAATCCCTACTCGCCATGGGTAGCGAAATCCAGTGTCCCTAAAAAATTTCCGAAAATTCCTAAAAAGTTTTGAAAATCCCTACTCGTCATGGGTAGCGCAACCTAATGTCATTAAAAGGGGGTGTGATTTTTATTCGAAAAATCCCTACGAGCTGGGATCGCGGTCTCGCGCATAAATCGAGTGCCGGGCTTCATCCTGGTCATTTTAAAAAAATCATGAACTACAAAAATCATTAAAATTGACTTTTTCAAAAATTAATAAAACATCGATTTGTGGTCCGATTTTCGAAATCTTTCGAGTTTTGCAATGCTAAAAAGTTGTTCTTTATAGAAATCTAAAGATTTGAATTTAAAAAAATATTTTAAGTTTTTTTTTATTTTTGAAAAAAATTGAACCCCATGAACGTTGAAGAAAAAAAGGTTTTTTTATCAATTTTTTACAAAAATTCAAATATTTAAATTTCTATAAAGATCAACTCTTTAGCATCGCAAAACTCGAAAGTGTCGAAAGATTTCGAAAATCGGACCACAAATCGATGTTTTATTAATTTTTGAAAAAGTCAATTTTAATGATTTTTTCAGTTCATGATTTTTTTAAAATGACCAGGATGAACTACCGCAGATATTTCTTGCAGTTTTGTGGTTCATATTAGTTGTGTGTTCGAATGTAAAAAAAAATCAGACGATTCGGGCTCTGACCTTTGGGTGATGTCCTTTTTAAATTCCCAAAATAGGTCCTTATTTTCTAACTACTAGACCTACAAACAAGTCTTCTTAAATAAATCTAAAAACAGATCTGCGAATAAAGTCGCATAAATACATTCCAAATTAATTTTCCGAAATAATTCCCTATACATAGTTCAGAAACTCAATTCCCGAAATAAACCTAATCATAAAATTAATTCCCCGACACAAGTCTCCTTACAAAATTAGTTCCCAAAATAAGCCCCCTATGAAAATCGATTCCAAAAATAAGTCCCCCTTTAAAATCAGTTCCCAAAATAAGTCCTCCGTGAAAATAATTTCCCAAAATAAGTCCCTTTACAAAATCAATTCCCAAAATGAGCCCCTTTTGAAAATCAATTCTCGAAATAAGACCAATTTGAAAATCATTTCCCAAAACAAGTCCCATTTGAAAATCAATTCCCGAAATAAGTTCAATTTGAAAATCAATTCAAAAGATAAATCCCCTTACAAAATCATTTCCTGAAATAAGTCAATTCACAAAACTAATTCCCGAAACAAGTCCCCACCCCAGCCTTGTAGTCTCGCTGCTTGTGGTGTAGTTGGTTTATTTTCTTTCACCCTGCACGTCTACATTTGTAGCACATTGGCTGTAGCATGCTACAATTGTAGACCATTGGCGGTATATGGGAGTTTTTTTCTCGAAAAGTCGTTATTTTTTAATGTTTTTGGATGAACTCTGAATTATCCTGAGAAGCCTATTAGCCCTAAGACCTTGAGACCTTTTGGATAAGCTAGCCAGATAGTTGGTCGAGGCATACCTGGAGTTTCAGAACGTTGCAATGAACCGTTTTCGAAATATGAATTTTGAAACAGGCAAATTTTACAAATGTAGCACTTCGGCTGTACTACGGTTAATCGGTTTGATTAAAACAAGAAATAAAATTTCATATCGACATGGTTGGTTCTGTATTTTCATATCTCCTCTTTGTTCGTTGTCTGGCTGTCTACCAAACGGAGGGAGATTTAGACCGGATGATTCAATTTGTAATCCAAAAGCCAACAGTGCAGTTCAACTGTTTCAAGTTTCGACATTCGACTCTCGTTTGTCGTATTGTCGTTGTTCGATTTAGCGATTATCAGGTCACAGGTTTGATTGTTTGTAGACAAAATGATGGACACCGAAGAGCCCAAAGAGGACTTAGAAGACGGGGAATTGACTTCAGATGAGGAGGAGAGTGCTGTATTGGGGGCTGTAAATTTAGAGGTAAAAAAACGAAAAAAAAAATCCCATCCTTAGATCCTTACATCCTTTGTCCTTAACACCAAATTTCATTTGATTTTTTGTTGATTTAAATCTTTGTTTTAATTTGAAATTAATTGATTCTGTGATTCAAAATTCAAACCACACTCAAACAATCAAGAACATAAGGTCCAAGTTAAAAGTCATTTCACATTTCAATGATTTAAAACCAAAACTTTGAACTTCTTCAGAGTAGTCTGGAGAGTCTGGACAGTCTAGAGTCACAGTACACAGTTACACAGTGCCAGGCTTTATTTTAATTGGCCTCCTATTTATTTGAATTTCGCCTCCTCGAATATTTGAAACTTACTCCTTTGACTTTACCTCCCATTTATTTGAATCGGCCTCCTCATTTAATTTGAATCGGCCTCCTTAAAATATGAATGGTCTCCTCAAGATAAACAGACATTTTAGGATGTTGAAAGGTATGAGTTTATCAAAAACAATATGTATATGTATGTATTTACTGATCCATACCTTCATGTTATCATATTCCCTTAATCGTATATGTATATTAGCAGTGGGCTTTTGGGAATTGTATGTAAACTTATAGTAGAACTTTACAGGGTTGTAGGTATTGTAAAGATTCTTATCAATATTATTATCATGATACACTAACAAAATCCTCCTCCTCAGACTCGTTGTAGTGAGCTGAGTTGGCATTTTTTTCTTATCTATTCTTTGGTCAGAATCAGAAAGGTGTTGTTAAATGTGACGTATAACAGTCTTAACTAAAAAAAAACTGGAGAAAATGGCAAATCAAAGGTCACCAACCATTCAATTAAATCAGGATACAGATTCCGGTTCTAAGATTGAAAATTCTGATGATGAGAATGAACCTCCTCAAAATGACCCGATTGTGGATGGTCGATTTCCCGATTTAAAAACGGCCAGGTCTCACATACATCTCATAACAAATGGTTGAAAATGAGATAAACGAATATCTTCAACTACTAAAGAAAACTTCTTTGGGAAATTTTAACACTTATCGGTCAAGAATGATGATTGTGGATGGTCTATTTCAACACACTGGACTGGGAGAAATCACATTGCGCTTGCTACCCATATAAGAAGTTGTATGCAAGCACATAATGGGACTTGCAATTAAAAATCGGTTATGTGTGGTTCGTCCAGAAGCGAAATCGGTCCCAATAGGACAAAAGCACATTAAATAAAAAAGCTCTGATCATTGAATAATTATAGTGCTGAATGTTAAAGTATTTTAAATATTTATAAATTTCGTTTTAAATTGATATAAAGTGACCCGCCATATGAGTGGCATATTTAATTTTAACATAAAATGTCTATTTATCTTAAGGAGACCATTCATATTTTAAGGAGGCCGATTCAAATTAAATGAGGAGGCCGATTCAAATAAAAGGGAGGTAAAGTCAAAGGAGTAAGTTTCAAATATTCGAGGAGGCGAAATTCAAATAAATAGGAGGCCGATTAAATACAAGCCTTTGGTAAATTGGATATTATGTGTTATGTATTTGTTTTGTGTTTTGTCATCACATGTCACACATAATCACAAATCATGTCACGTTCAACGTTCGTAACTTTGACCTAGGTAACCTCTATGATCAATCAATGTTTTTTATGTTCGTTAATCGTTTATCATTCTAAATTTCAGGAACCTAGCATAGAAGCCCTGCAGACAGTAGACTACGTCCTAAACGAACGCCCAATCGCATGGGCAACAAAATTGAGGAAACAAACAGGAGGCTCGTCGACAGCTGACCCCAGCAGCCATCAATACGAACCTCCGGTTAGGCCCTCACGACCCGAACCTCCACTGTTCGTCGACGATGACGAGAGTGGAGAAGGAAGCTCTTCATCTGAAGACTCTGACGAAGAGGGGCCAGGGGGCAAGAAGATTAAACGAATGGGGGACCCCATTTCTACCAGTTCCAACTTCAAAGCCTCATCCAGCAAATCGGAACAAGGATACTCCTGGTCCTCTACTAACCCATTTGATCCTGCAACAGGGCCTTCGTCGGACGGAAACGACGCGTTTAAGAACCAAGCGACGGTGTTTCAACAAAAGCGCAAAACCAACAATATCTGGTCATCGGTCCTTCAGGACGAAGAGGTCTCTAATATTTTCGGGAAAGTTCAGGTTCAGGAAGGAAATCCATGGGACGTTATGATTGATCGAGGGCCAGAGTCGTTCTCGATTAAATATGATAAGAGACCGCCCCTCCGGAGGAGGTCAGACAGTAGCAGTATCTCCAGTGGTGGCCTTACGGACAACGAGTTGGAGTTCTTGAAAGGAAAACGGGATGAAGAACCCGAATCATCAACTGCAAAAGTTGAAGATCCCGAAGAAGAGGATTATAAATTACCAACCAAGTTTGGTACCCGTCATTTAAAACGACGGAGGAATCCACAGGTAGGTTTAAGACTTTTTGGGGGAAATTCGGGCCTCTTATGACAATCATGGATGTGGAGGTTATTTTTATTTTATTAAATATGTTCACAGTCTCGGAGCAGAAAGCAGATGAAGAAGAAAATGGTTCGTCGTATGAAGAGAATGACGCCTGAATTATTGGGAAAATATATGGCTAAAAAATTGACCGAGCCCAAAGATGTTCTTCTAAGTATGTTTGTAAATTTAAAAAATTAATTAGTGTTTCACAGCGTAACTTATAATTAAAATATGTTTGTTTGTCTATATCCACCGATCAGTCCGAGCAGTTACACTATTAGGAAAGGAGCCTTGCATTTCGCTGTTTTTAAAAACAATGAAGATCGAAAGACGAGGGGGACTTCTAATTAAAGTGAGTTGAAGTTGAGAGTGAAATTTTTTATAATTTTTGATGAGGCTTACAAAAAGTCATCTAGATATGATAGGTTATAAATAGCTGAAAACACAAAACGTGTACCTATACTTTGCAGAATAATGAACGACGACGCACACCGGGAGGAGTATTTTTATACCTTCTTCGCGGAGATCGACGATTCTCCAGGAGCATGGTTGACAGGATTTTCAACGAAGAACGACATTCTCAGTCAAAAAAGAAAAAGAAAGCTGGTTCAAGGAAAAGGTTGCGCCATAAGGCTAAGCTGGAAGTACTGGTAGCAGCATCAGAAGCAGACGCTGCTTCTGCTGAACAAGCCCCGGAAAACTGTGGTTAGTTAAATATCTCTTAACCATGATGATATTATATTTGGTGTCGTTTGACAATTCTGTTTCTGACCTACACCGGAAAATTATTACTGTTTTTAGAGGAAGCTGCTGATGCAGTTAGTCAAGAGTGCATGGATGAAGACTCTGATATCGGAAGCTTGCCAGATCCAAATGAATCGGAAGTGGACAGTGACGAGTTCTACAGAGTTCATGATACACAAAACCTAGCTTCGACTTCCAACATCGTCGATACATCGCGGGGACTCGTTAGTTACGATCCGGATGAGGACTGCCTCAATATTCACTGTGATTCTTCAGATATTGTCTACAAATAGTCGGTAGATTAGTGGAAGCCTTTAGCCTATAATATCCGGGTTTGATTTCGTAATTCATATGATATACCTGACACTCAACCAAACTAGGTATTTATTGAGAATGTTTCTGCGAATACAAAAAAGCATTTAAGATTCGGTTTTGCAATATCTTAGAGGTCATTATCATGGTATCTTTGTCAACACTAGGTCTAATTGACACAAATATTTATTCATGTATTGAAATGCTTATTAATTCAAGTTAAAGCACGCATAATTTTAGTTATTGTATTTCGCAACTGTTATTTTCCTTGTTTTTATTAGAAAATAAATTTTTTAAATAGGAAAAGGAATGTTGTTAATATTATATGTAATACTTCATTAACATTAGCATTACAAGAAAGAACATTAAGTACCTAAGATCTACGTATTGCAGTCACCCTGAACAAAGTAAATGGGCACAACAAAATAATTTCCACAACATCATAATAACACAGGTACAGCGTAAATAACCGATAATTAAAGAATCTTAATACACTTGCAAATGCGGAATCATAAGACGCCATGCATACTTTAAACTAAACATACATTTAATTTCTTTGAACAGAATTGATATGAATAAGGGAACTACCATATACATTTTATAATAAGATCAATGGCGTCACAACAAAACAATTGGAGAAAAATCACAGATTTAAGGCTCAGATTGGTGAGTGAAATGTAATTAAATGAGATTTAATCCTGTATTGTCACTACATTCTCTAAAAGTAAAAATCTACCAGTGAACTGACTGAAGACTATAGTTTGCATTACTACACTCAAAAACAAAAACTAATCTCGATAAATGAATTCGTAAAGTTCTCAAATCTGTTCTTGTGTAGCGTTGCTAGTAGAAAAGTAGAATGATAAGTCCACATTCTTTATTAACAATGACAAGAATGTTTTTTTTAATGAACAGGCACGTTGAAACTTTAAAGTTGATATTATACCTATGTATCTGTTACACTGGAATTAATTTACAACTGAAAACTTCACGTGAAAATACACTTAAATTAAATACGGTAAATAAAACAGGAATTTTCGGCGAATACTATTCAGTATTCAGCTAGGCAGGCAGATACATAACGGCCAACAGCACCTGTAATCTGGATGGATGCGATTCTCCGACAAACGAGGAGAATAACGAAGAACATCAATTACATTCAATATCACAATTTACAATCTAACGGACACGGAACCAGATTCAGGGGCTTCTTGGGGACTGACCATTGTGATTCTAGGACTTTTTGACAAGCTCGAGATATTCGGGATCACGGAAGCCGAAGCTCCGAAGCTGGTAACACTGGAAACAAGGCTCGCCACAGTAGAACCGGCTGTGTGGTTATTGTTACTCTTGGCCTTAAAACACACAATGCAAATATCGTCATTTATCAACATTCAACAATGATGGTTGCAAAAGACCAAGCAAAAGTACATAAGTCGTCGAAGCCGATCATTCAAGCAACAGGTCTAATATGGAGATAAGCATGTCTATTTATTGGAATTTGCGAAGTTGAAGAGAAATGGGAATGTGATGAAACCTTTCGCATAATTTTCCCGGATGTGATGAGAGGGCCAAAGCCTTCTTGGTGGGCAAACGCATAACTCGAACGTAAAGATCTCCGGCTTCTTCGAGCCGAAGGGGTACGGAATGCTTTATCTTGTGCCTGCTTTGTTCTGAAATATACCAAGGCAGTTAGATAACCAAATTTATAATAGGTATTAAATGAATACTAAATTTGGTGTTTTGACATACTTCGCAGAAGAAACTCGTTGCTTAAGTCTAACTTTATCAGATAAGGTTGGATGGACATCGTGGAAATAAAATCTCCAGGCAAGAACGGGAATAATAAGTATCATTACTGCCAGAACTAGGGTGAACCAAAAACTCGCTTCTTGTAGTGCCTGTGTTAATCAAACAGGATCAAAAAATATGTCAAGTCAAATATATTTAAATTTTTTATAAGTTTTCAAGTACAAATCTTCGGTACCTTAGTAAGAGACCCCAGATACCGCCCTCGTATCGTGAAGTTATAAATGTAATGTAGAATAAAGTAAAAGAGCAGTGTTCCCCAAATTGCAATATGATTAAAAACTGTCCAGTATGACGAATCCAACGCGACCTGTAACAATACACGAGTTTAAGTAAAAATAAAAAACGCATCATTGAAACTTTGTACAGAAATTAAACCCGACATACCTGTGCAGTTACAACGACGACTAGAATAGTGGATACTGCACTTCCGAACAACATGTGATCCGAGAGTCCTTGCCCATCTGCTGAAATGGCGTGGTTGTAAGTTCCTAGATATATAAAGTCTTATGTGTAGAATTATATTGTTCCATAATTACATTATTAATTATTTTAATAAGTATAAACATACCATATGGCACAAGAAATATGACACATGAAGTTACGAATCCATGTAACGCAGACTTAAAGAACTCTTTTTTGTTAAACAACAAATTCATGTGACCTGGAGCGTACAGTTTTGGGTATCTTAAACTATGGTCATCGTTACAGTCTTGATCAAAAATGCCAATTGACAACACCGGCAGAGATGTATAAAACAGATTGTAGACGGAGATGAACATAGGATCAAAGACCGTCTGCAATTTAGAAGAATAGCTAGCCGTTAGATCACCCTTTTTCTTAAATTAATTTTAAGACAATTTGTAAACACTAACCTGGGCACTGAATCCACAGAAAAACGCAAACCAAAAATGAGTAAGTGTAAATGCAAAATTCTTGTAGAAAAAATACCGAAGGAACTTGGCCATTCGGTAGTACGACCATCTTCCATGAACTAACAACAGGCGTTCCAGATATCGAAATTGTGCTATGGAATAATCTGAAGCTAGGACAGCCTGAAGACCTTCTTGGCCACTGATTCCCACTCCAATATGTGCGGCTAAAATTAAATACCGACGTTGTTATTGATTAAATTATTTCATTGATTATTTTGATTTTTTGAAATAGATTTTTTCGACAAAGCATACTTTTGATCATGGAAACATCGTTAGCTCCATCCCCAATTGCTAATGTAACAGCCTTCTTAAAATTCTTGACTAGTTCTACAACTAAGGCTTTCTGAAGCGGAGTAACTCGACAGCATATTACGGCTTTACCTAAAATTAAAACATCAAAATCAAATTCAGTTTTAAAAATATCATTAAGAGCAACAAATTTGAATTGCAAACTTACATGACGAGGCTAGTTCTAAGAATACTTGTTCTAATTGAGGGTGGAGAGCATGAACTAGAGAATGACCGTTAATTATGACAGCATAACCACCATTGTCTTGGATGGACTCATCCCCCGGATGACCAAAATCGGAATCTCTGAACGTCACCATGCTTACTTCGTTCGTTTTCGTTGTATCGAGTGGAGCACATGCCCCTTTTTGTAGTGCCTCGAGAAATCTTAAGAGCTGTTCTTTAACCTAAGGAATTCATTAAAATAAAAAACTCATACTACGTATTATATCATAGGTACTAAACCCATTTAATGAATAATAACGTACATCTTCAAACGAAAAAGCATCAATAATAAAAATGTCATTCATCTCATCGGTTAAGAGTTGACACGAGTATCCAATGTTGATCGCCGTTTCTATATACAAAATAGTAAACACTGTCAAGTAACCGTTATAGAAATGAATGGGATTTAACATGTATTACCACAAATGATTAAAAATAATTTCATTACTGAATGTCAAATAATACCTTGTTTATCTCCCGTTAAAACCCAAACCTTGATTCCTGCCAAACAAAGATTTGCAATACTTTGTGGAACACCATCCTGGAGCTTGTCTTCAATAGCAGTAGCTCCTAAGAGACGCATGTCAGACTCAATTTCTTCAAAGATCTCATCTAATTTCTCATCTCGATTGGTTAAAGATAGTGCAGCTTCGTGATGTCTCGACTTCCAGTCATCAAAATACTCTTGGGTTAAATCCCTAACTGCTAAAACTAGTGTTCTCAGACCTTCTCCGGCGAATTTCTATCAAAGACACGCATATATCAATAACAATAACTACTACAAGAGATCATAAATTAACGAAATGCATTTGGAGAGTCGCCAAACATGGCTGTTAAATTACATTGAGATGTTCCTGAGTCCTTGATCTCAGTTCTTCACTCGATCGACTTCGTTCTAAACGCTCAAATACAACCGAGTCGGCGCCTTTACACAAAAGCATAATTTTCCCTTCCCGTTGGACCACCACCGACATCCTCTTCCGTACATTGTTGAAATCGAGGATGCAGAGCAAATCATAAACTTCCTCCTTTCCCATCACACAAATTGTAATACTATCGGGTGCACGTTCCTTGAAGACGAACTCAAAATTACGGGCAGCCGACACCAAGGCATTTTCATCTGGCGATTGGGCCTGGTATTCCAATTTCCCTATAATAATAAAAAGCATACTTAGACAGCTGAAATATCAATGAAATTAAATCAAGCTTGTACACTTGATGATATATTTATTATTCATGCATCTGTTCCCCATAGTTTGTTCTCCGGATATTCTTGTCTCCATGTCACTCAACTCCCGTGGCAATAAGTGTGACAGTCAATATTGAATATCACGAATGCAAGGCAGCCAGTTATCACAGAATCTGTGAATGAAATCCGAGAAACCTGACTCACCCGTTCTCTCTTCAGCCATGACTGTGTGGCACAACGCCAAGTGTCTAAAAAATATATGAACGTCTGGATCTCCATTCTGAACGGCATCGTAGAGGGACTGATCGTAAAACCGGAACTTTTGCTCGTACTGGGGATTACGAGAGAAATCCACAGGAGGAACCAAATTCTGTAAATTAAAGTTAAATTCCATTAGCTGTCATATACAACGTTCCTCCTATTTTCTCCAGTCAATTCTGCGTCTTTTTTGCATTCACTGCTTCATGTAGAAGGTTCATATAATAAAACACAAACAATCATGCACTAAACTACACACAAATCCTTACATTTTATTCAAATTGAAGATATGAAAACCATTAAAAGCAAAAAAACTCGTACTTTTTTTGTAACTGTCTGCAGAGGGATATCAAAGGAGGAATTGTTAAGTTGCAAGGGTTCGGACTCAGGAGTGCCCACACGGTCAGTTCCGCATAGTAAGGAAGGATTTCTCCTTACAGAACGTTTACTCTTATTTACCCCAAAATCGCCATTACTTTCTGTAAAACCTTCTTCCGTCTTCATTTGAGTTCAATACGTCATGAAAACCAAATCATAATAAAACAATCATGCATCCATGCTCATAAAATCGTTCGTTAATCAGTAAAAGTTTAGTGAATACTTTGAAATGGAATAATTACAGAGAACCGTAGAGTGCGTCACTAGAACTGACAGAAAGACAGGACGTTTTAGACTACAAATACATGCATTGGAACTAATTCAGAAATCGAAGTTTCTAATATGAACAAAACCATACAGAACTGTAGGACAACAAAATTCAGACGTTTTAAGCAAAGTGACAAAGGCTACAAGATTAGAGGGTAAACTTTTTCACACAGATTGCACACATCTTTTAACACGATGACATGACGTGATGTGTGACGTATGGTATGCATGCGACGAGTTACTTTACATTTTATGTTATTGAGTTATACAGCAAGCATGTAATTAACTAGTACTCATTAAATTCAACATGCATCTAACAAAGCAAACTAACTATTCCCGAAATACAGACATAATGACATGCAAGCAACTCGAAATTACAGGAACAGAGAAGGCCCCACTGATTTTGATTATGGATACTTAAGCAGAATACAAGGCCATCTTGTTACCTCGAGGTGATCAATGACTTCGCCAGTTCGAGGATCAATAACTTCCCCATAAGACTTCCCTCCAATTGTACATTTATTGAACGCCATTATATTCTGAAATAACACAATACCACAAAAATACATTAACATCCCGTTGCCGGAATCAATAGTTTGATTCCAAAAATAGATCATAAAAAGTTCTCATCGCATTCTAAACATAATAGAATAATCCCGCACACCTGAGTAAGGGTACCCGTTTTATCCGAGAAAATATATTCAATCTGTCCAAGCTCTTCGTTAAGAGTAGTTGTACGCGCTTTGGCAGGCGTTCCACTGGCCTCGTGGAACATTTTCAAATCCCAATTTATCAAAAAGCTTTGGTAAAGTCGGATCACTTCCACACTAAATATGCAAAAGAAAAGCATACAGAATTAATTTTTCATGATATGTCCGAACCATCCCATTATTTCCATCCCGCATTCCAAAAAACCACTTTGCCCAACCGTACGGTTCACTTACCTAACATAAAGAGATATGGGTACAACCGTATTCAATATAATGGCATACGAGAAGAATACTAAAAGTGAGATAATTATTGCTCCTTCCACTGCCTCGTCCGGAACAAGAGAGTCCCAGGGCAAAAAGGAACGGAAATATTGACCTATCATTGTTTCCCACACGGCACAGGCAATCGTACAAAACAGGCACATGGACAGTAAGAAGAAAACGATCTATAAGAATAAAACAGACATGAATATTGTTATCATCTCAAAAGAACAAAAGCACTCCAACATTTTCCAACAACTTTCTCTCTCCTTCCACCATGATAAAACCGTCAGCGATGGATTCGGAACGCTGGAACAAATTGACATTTTATTTGACGCACATCTTATAATATAAAAAGGGCGAGTTGGACAGGGAGATGATTAAGAATAACGATCAAGACGGTGGCGATGATGGGATAGAGGATAATCATCCAAGGAAAGAGATATAGAACAATTTGAAAAAGAGAGAATGAGAGATCCTTACCCCTAGGATAATAAAATTGAGCAAGCGATCAATACTGGTTCTCTTAAATTTCGACTTCCCCGAGTTCTGCATCAACTTTGTATCTCGACCAGCGAATAAAACCACACCATAGCACCACTGGGTATTTCGGAGGATACAACCTCTCAACAACACTTTATCATTGTCCATCGGATATCTGCTCCCAAAACGAGATGAAGAAAAACCAAAGAAAATAGTCAGCAATCTCATTCCTCATTTAGGTTTTCAATTCTCAACCCTAACTTTCTCCCATCAAATCATGACATCAGAATACTCTTACTTTTTCCCTTTCCATTCCAGCGTCCCTTCAAACTTATTCAAATGATTATTAGGCGGTTCACAAAGGATTTCTCCATTGAATGATCCCAACTTCTCGGGCTCCTGGCCCATATCTGCCGTCTCGGGCAAACATTGCCGACACTTGAGATTCGTCTCCCTAAATGTCATTGTCAACAATCGATAATAAATTAACGACCCTTCAGTCAGGTATGACTGACGGCCTGAGATCAACCATTTCTCTACAAATGTCCTGAGGGGAAATAAGTAAAGAGTAGTCGTTTCTCCAGTTAGTATGTTTTTAATATTCTTACCCATCCAGTTCTGCTGTTTCGATATAACATAATCCATTTGGCTCGGAAGTAGAAAGAAGTAGAACATCAGCAGCTACGAACTGATCATTTTCCATACGAATTACGTCCCCGACTTGAACCTATAAAAATATATAGCATATCGTATTTAGTACTAACGCACATAGCCTTCTTTCAACCTTTCTGTATTTTATCCCTGACATTTAATCCGAGAAATGTCAGGAATTCGTTCACAATATAAAAGTAGGACATCATCGTTCATTAATGGACGGTTGAATTCCCCGAACTCTCGTGAATTCACCAAATGACTACACGTATAAATACACTTCTACCCATTACTTTCTCCATTTCATATCAAATTCCTACTTTTTATATTAGGTATTTGCCTGCTTTCATCGTTTGCATCTATCTTAAAACTACTGCCTAAAATACTAATATTCCAACAGGATTTTGCGAGGCTTGAAAATATCAGAATATTTGGCAATTTGGGGCATTTCAATTACCTTGTGCCACCTTTCCTCCTTCAAAAGGCCGTTCCGGAGAACAAGGGACTTCCTATTGTTCACCTGGGAATCACTGATGTGTCTTTGCTAAATACACAAAGAAAAAACACCAAAACTGTGTCAACAAACCACTCAGGAACACGCCGGATGACCAGATATTGACATAAATCCGCTTACGTAATCATCATAAGCATCTTTTGCTGCTGTTAATGCCAACACTAGAAATAAAGGCACCACTGTTGTGTAAGGTGTAAGAGATGATATCACAGGGATCATCTAAAATCGTCAAAGTAAATAAACATGAGTTAAGGGGGATCTTCTTGACGACATACCCCTGTGACGTCACTACTTGAGCTCCATAAGCGACAATGTAAAATTTCAAAGTGCTACTTGTCATTCAATATTTGATGAAACTGCTTGTAATTTCTTTTAAAAATATCTCCAAAGCCTTATCTTCAATCTGTTCTGAGAAAATTTTGAAAAAACGGTCTAGGTCAATAGTAATGGCGACCAAAAGGTCACCAAAATAATATTTTTTTTCTAACACTAAAATATACCAAAAAATCAAGAAAAAAATTAGAAAAAAGAAAATCATAAAATCTCGTCATAACTCTCTTATGACTCTCTAAGGTTATTGAGAAAAGAGGTGTCAGTTAGGGAAATAGTTAACTTTTCTTGAAAATGACGGTAGCGTAGATGGGGAGAGAACATTGGAGAACTCAAAATTACACATTGGACAAGATCGAGCTTTTTCACTCCAAGCAGACGGACGATTACTATAGGAAATGAAAAACTCGAGTTTTCTCACTCGCTCGTGACCACTTCCCGTCCCGATTTATCAATAACCTTAGAGAGTTATGACAAGATTTTATGATTTTCTTTTTTCTAATTTTTTTCTGGATTTTTTGGTATATTTTAGTGTTAGAAAAAAAATATTATTTTGGTGACCTTTCGGTCGCCATTACTATTGACCTAGACCGTTTTTTCAAAATTTTCTCAGAACAGATTGAAGATAAGGCTTTGGAGATATTTTTAAAAGAAATTACAAGCAGTTTCATCAAATATTGAATGACAAGTAGCACTTTGAAATTTTACATTGTCGCTTATGGAGCTCAAGTAGTGACGTCACAGGGGTATGTCGTCAAGAAGATCCCCCTTAAAATCAAACAATCCCAATTTGTAAGCTCAATGACCGTCATTCCGGTGACATAATATTATTGGTTCGTGATCGCAATTCGCAATCACATCATAATCCCATACCTGAAGCACCAGGAGGCAAAGGAAATAAAAATTGGCCAGCCTCTGAAACTGCTCGAATAAGTTCAACGGGAGAAATGTTACGATTGTATATTTGGTCGTTTTAATGTAATTATTCTGAAATCAAACAAATGATTGATGATTAGTCATTGTCTTAATATAGAACGACTTTAATACCACTCGATTTTCGAGGTTAATTTCCATCGATTATTACATTAAGACTTCAGAAATGATATGATAGTTGTAACTTACAGCATAAGAAAATTTTGTATTAAAGGCTGGATCATTAGCTCGAATTCTCCTCTCCGTCTCTGCAATCATAAAAGACACAAAGTTGTCATTTGAAGGTAGCAAAGTAGCAATCAAACGGCCATTTAATTTCCGACCTGGAATAAAATCCTGAAGTCAAAACTATTTTTCGATGTCCACCCAAAAATAAACCACTAACTTAAGTCATCAAACATTTACAATACCTTCACCCCCTCCATGACCATTGTACGGAGGTTCCATCCCCAGAACCCCATCGATAATTCTCCAATAAATCTTGGAAATAAAGCCAAGAAGACTTAACAATCTGGAAGGCAAAATCGGAGCCAATCGTTCACAAGGACCTTTCCAAAGATAACCCCGTTTTTGTGACCCTGAACCGACGGACGTGCCCTGAGCATAGTTACTCCCACTCGAAGGCTTAGAATTACAACAAGAATTCCAGGAAAATCCACACATCCCACAACAACTACCACTTTCCGAATCGTCCAGAGGGTCTCCATAGTCGGAAACGTCATCAACCCCATCAATATCCGGTTCTTTAATAAAAACCCTTGCAGACTCCGATGACACCATAGTAGAGTGAGGAATGACCTGTTGACCTCTTGCCCTTTCAGATTTCACCGTTTTTGGGGAAGATATCCGGATTTGAGGAACTGAAGAAGGACGACCCTCAGATTTCTTAAGAATACTTTTCCCTGCAACTGAATCGAGGTCCTCTGACACCGGATTCGTTATTGGTGGTGGCACGGACTGCGATCGCAGGATTTCCTCCAGCGTCGTCACCTTCGCTGTCAATTTAACTGCATTTTCGGGCTGGAGAAGGTTAGGGCGCTTTTTCTTTGAACTATTTGGATGCTGGCCCTCGGCCACAAGGGATCTGGAAGCTGATGCTGATGCGGGTGTTTTGGAAGTCATATTTAAATTGTCCAGACCAACTTGTTCTGACTCATCTTCGACTTCCGGACGCTGGTGCTCTGTATATTTCCTGGACCGTAGTATTTTACTTCCCCTGGGTGAACTGAGGAATCCAAGTCCAACGGAATTCTTCCCTTTGCGGAGAAGAAGCTTGGTCTTGACACCAGGAACTGTGGAGTCATTGGGATGACCTGGTGGCAGACCTAACTGCTGCGGTTGGCTGGTGTTACCAGCAGCAGTCGAGGTCACACCAGTTTTAATCTGAAAGACTTCCACCGCTTCCTTCGACGAAGACATGTTTCCTAATTTACTTCAATTTCACTGATCCGATTTGAAGAGCGAAAGTCGTCATTGACAAGCACCACCACCACCACCGATAGTTTATTTACTCAAGACCGAGTGGTGGACTGGACAACGGATCCATATCATATTGATCATGTTAAGGTCTCTATAGTCCACCCGGACGTTGCCATAAATTTATCTATCCTACTAATCAAATATGGATCTACTCTGGTGAGGAATCCGCTATCCCACCTCCACATATTTTTGCAAGCGGTTCAAGCTCGAGGCAACCGCAAACCAGGAATCCCTTATTGATGTTTACTCCTCTCCTAAATTACATACTAAATATACGGAGGGGTCATTAAAAATTCAGTTCCTCCTGTCACTCGTGTCAATCCCAGTCCTATAGGATACCCCCCATTGGGACGGGAAATGTACAAAAACCAATAAATGTCAATAGACTTATTCTTCAGGAAATATAATAATGTCATTTCCACATTTTCCCGACACGACACGAGCAGGGAATTCAACTTCAACCTGAAATGCGACTTAAATATCGTCAACTGTCTATTTTGACATGTTTTTTTAACCTCGTCAATACTAGAAATTGCACTTTCACGAACTTTCACTTTCCAACAAATAGGAACTAACAATGGACACTATTTAAGTGACAAACGAGTTAAGGGTTGTAATATATGCAAATAGACTAATTCGACCATGCTGATTACGAAAATCATAATTTTAGCTCTGCGAATTTACTCCTTGGGGGTCAAAAGTAGGTGGGAAGGTCAGAGACCGCGCAGTTTCAGCTAAAAGTTAGCAGTGGTGAGAAGGGGGGAAGGAGGAGAAAGTCGAGTTTTCCACTTTTCCTTCCTTTTTCTCGCGAAACCGATCAGAAGATAGGGCGCTAACATTGGAAGGATCCGGAAAATAACATTGCGCTGGTATTAGCATTTTCACGAAAAGGGAACGGGAGAATACTATAGGAAAGTCTAAACTCACGCCCGTTTTTTTACCTTCCCACCTACTTTTGACCCCCAAGGAGTAAATTCGCAGAGCTAAAATTATGATTTTCGTAATCAGCATGGTCGAATTAGTCTATTTGCATATATTACAACCCTTAACTCGTTTGTCACTTAAATAGTGTCCATTGTAAGTACTCGCAAAATAATTTCAACTGTTCTACACTGTCTAAACTACAAAGGAACGGAACGTGGAAACGAAACCTCTTCTAAATTTACGAACTTGTCCTATCCGGAGAAGAGAACCTATCGTTTAACCCAGACCGAGGAAAGACTACTGAACTATTTTCTCGGAAGGTATTCTAAATGCGAAATGCGAATTGCTGGATATGTGCCGACAGCTTTCCAAATTCCAGCCAAGTTACTACTGAAGGGGCACAACAAGGAGCCCGACGAAAGTCAACGGAGGAACCATGTGATTTGATCCATCACATCAAAAAACCTTTCTCCGTGTTTTGAACTCCACTTCTCCCGAATTCGGGGATTTCGGGTGCAAATGCACTTACCTACAGATAGAAACTACCTACCTACTTTTACAACATATATCCATATATCTATAGATAGTATGAATCTGCTTTGAGTTAGATCTAAAACCGAGGAAACCGAAAGGCTCCGAAGAAAACCCGTGCCATAATATACTATTTGGGCTGTGGTTTAGCTTAGCCCGTTCACAAGAAATCTCGCTGTATTACTACGGTTTAGTTATTGACCTATAATACATCAGAGATTGCTCATCCTTCTATATATATATATGCTTTCTTTACTTTGTAGCTTTATATATATAGACAAAGAAATATTCCAGAATCTAGCCCATTCTCTGGGAATTACGTCAGTATGAAATTATAGCCCCTAAAAACTCGAATCGATATAATAATGAGCTCCAATTTACTTTCTCTAGTATTCTAGTGAAGTTAGATCAGTCTATTACAGAGTTTCTCTCCATTTTCCGCTGTCCCATATATTCTGTTTGCTTTCACTTTGACTGACAATAAGATAAAATATTGTTTTCGGCTCAAGTAACTAATAATACATTGGCACATGACCGTTATCATCGAACATGCATTAATTCTCAATGAAGGGGGCTTGATCCATAATCGACCACTTCCATTACAGCATGGGAGTATCGTTATATTTGATTTAATTTAAATTCTTAATAAATGCAACTTCTTTTCAAAGTTTAAAAGAAATAAGTTGAAATAACAGTAATGCCCTGCAGAAACACATTATTTCGAAATATATGCTCAAGTTTTTTTAATGGTGGCATGGTGGGTGACTAGGGAGGGGAGTAAAATTAAAAAACAGGAATCAACAATATAATTCCGTGATTCCCTGAAAATGTCAAAGAACTTAGGGAACTATGGAACATTAATTGATTTTAATGAAAAAATAAAAATTCGGGGATCAGTAGGTATATTTTGAATTAGGACATTTAAACATTATTATAGGCAATAAAAAACGTTAAAAAACCATACATGCACACCGTAATAATTGACCCAACTCAAGCTTACACTGTTATATTCCAATTTCCAACATATTAAATCACTCAATATGGATTTTTTAAATATATTTAAATCCCCCCAGGGGGACTTATTGAAGTACATGTAAGAGTCTATCTAACCCTCAGAAGTGGTGTGGATTATTTAACATCATGAGATAGGACGAGACATCAGACATTCAGCTCCCAACATTGTCTATACTTTCCTCTCCTCCAAAAAGCATGCAAAAGTCAACTCTTCCCTACGTTTACTCTCTCCTGAATCTAAACGAAACAGAGAGAAAGCAAATAAGCAAATGCATGCACTTAGTTTTGCTTGACTAACTTGACCATGGATCTATATTATCCTAAATCCTAATCCCAACCACCTCCCACTTCCAACAGCTCATTTCAATTTTGACGGAGCTCTTTTAGAGGCTCTAAACTGAGCATAGTTTCCGACTTTCTCCAACTTCCTTTAGTTCAACCACCTCTGCTAGTCTCGTAAAATAAAACATTAACATGTTGAAGCTTGAAGCAGGCTAAAAAACCAGTCCCGTGTCGTGATAGCATGCACTTTCACTAGTTACGGCTTGGCTTACAGCCGCAATCTTGTAATCTAATCTAATGTGTAATGCATCTCTCTCCCAAACTCGATCCTCTGCCTGGATAATGAATTCTGGGACACGAGCAATTTTTCAAGCGAAATCCTAGAATTTATTTCTAAGCTGAACATTATATCTAATATACTTCATCCTACTTTCACTTGCAGCTTAAATCTTATAAAAGGGACAAGGCTACACAGGAAATTGTATTTCTTCCTTCCTGCCTTTTACTTTGTACTTTTACGGAGTGAAAGTATTCTAAAATATCCAACTTTTAGCCAAAAAAACGAAACCTTCCAACGAGATATATAGAACTTTCCATAGTTCTAGAAAATCGACGTAATAATCCGGAGAGTAAGACGTCCGACAATTAAATTATTCATTATCACTCCAAATTCCAAGTTGAGGGAATAACGGGATTAAGGGAAACTCTCAAAATTGCATTAATAGAACCAAAAGCCCGGGTTCCCTTCAATGAATGGTTCTTTCCCAGTGTTTTGCAAACTACCTCAAGACTTTGTAACGATAATAATAATAATACCAATGCAATTTACAGTCCTTAAGCATGCTGAAAAGACCATCGAATAAAGAAATAAAATGAATTGCCTCCCTTATCTTCAATTTCTTATTCTATCTACTATTACCATCAGCGGAGAGAAAGTACGGTACAAGCTATACAAAGCACCATTATTGTAAACATTCAAATCGCCTTGGATAAATTGCATCTATTTCCTTTCTCCGTTCAATTCAAATATCCAAAAAAAACGACCGATCCAGCTTATGCTTATTGAAATGCCATTGGCCAGAAGAAAAACCAACATCTGAATTTACATAATTTACTTTCCCATTCCATTTCCAACTTGTACTTTATTGATTCATCGTCTTGAAGTGAGAATAGGGCAAAGGCAAAAAAGCTATAGACGATAAACATAAGTAAACAAGGAACAAAAGCCAGAGAAAGTTGCATATGCTGTATGCAGCTTGTTACGGTCTTCTTTAAAACGATTCAAGATTCAACGACTTTACTCACACATGAAATAAGGGTATTGCCAAATTTGGCTCATAATTCTTTGTCTAGAATCATCTACCGGCCGGGGAGAAAAACCAAACCCGATTGGGACAAAACCGAGAAAAGTCTGTATTCTACCCGGATAGATGCTACCCTGGTTTCTGGTCGAATTTATCCACCTCGGTTCATAAAATAAACCCAGAATTCCTAATAAATTTCAGCTCTATTTTAGACGAAACTCCAAACCAAAGCGAATGTCCATTCGCGTGACTTTCTCCTAGGGAAGATATACGGGCTGAAATGAGACTGAAATAACTTTATCTCAGCAAGACAAGGCTCACATTTCCCCATTTAATTTCCCATGCTTTCTCTACAGAAATGGAACTCTCAAGATTATTTCAAGTCAGTTTGACAGTCTCTCGTCAATACGGCGACATTCTACTATCCACTATACTATACGTAAAACAACCTCTTCAAGGTGACTGGCATGTAATATTTTCATATCACTTTCCCTCTATCACATCACGTCCTGAGAGCCACTGTACGTTTTGCAACAGGAAAAAACTCATTTCCGATTAACATTCCCGACATGTCGAATTTCCTCTTCCTTATCGACAAAGGTAGGAGGCTCCGTTTCCTTGAAAATCCTCTTGTTCCAATTTTCAAAATCGATATCAAGATAGAGCTGACTTAAAATGACATGAGCACCGAACATGCCATGTCAATATCAATAGCGGCCCTTACTCATGTCACCCAGCCTTTACATATACAGGAACCTATTGTTTTTTCCTGACATACTGGCATATATTACGTAGACAGAGGAAAGGCCAAAGTTAAGAACTTTTCATTGCATGTGGCATTAAACTGACACCATATGCATGGCTTATAGATCCATCTCCAACAGACGTAAGAATTGAAAAGGACAATATTACACTTGATATATTTTTATTTAGCCTTCCTAGGTCTGATATTCGAGTGGAGGGGGCTTATATAAACGATAAGCATAATATGAACTTTACGAACAAATAGATACTAAATGTTAATCAATCGGACCCGATCAAATATTTATAACCCCTCCATCATTATACTCATTATACTAATGCTAGCACAGCACGCCATTTTCTATCTCTTCTTATCCGAATTCAGCATTTTGAAGTATATACGTTTCTTGTTCTTTTGTTTTGTCAAAATTATACGCGTGGGTGGACACGAAATACGAATTCTTTTTAAAGAATTGGCAGAGTAAAAGTGCTTCAAAATCCGGACTGCTTTCACAGTTAAAAAAGTATAAAAAAACACTCACCCCTGGCCTGATTATCTCCTTTGGGATACAACCTGACCATTTTTCCCGACGGTAGCGGTAGCACCAACAGCACCACAGATCAATGTGAATATGGGTTGAAGAATTGGATATCGTTGGACAGATGAACTTCAGATCGATTTCATTAGTAGATTTATAAGTAATAAATGCCATTAGAATTCTTCTGGATTCGCCACACAGACACTGACAGTATTGCTCTCCATTGAAGTTCAGCCGACTGATTGCATGATTGATAGTAATTCTTTCGAGAATTTAATTATTCATTAATTGATATAATTATTGCACAGGGCACTGTTTTAAGCAATTAAGCACTCGAGTTTCCAGAGATCAAAACGATGGACGAGTAGGGTTTTCAGGAACAGATGCGGTTATGATGCTTGGTATTTTGGAACTTGGAAGACACGTCGATCCTGCAACCTGTTGCGATTCCAATCCCAATAATTCCAAATAATCTCGAACTGGAAACAAATAAATAAATGTTTTAGACGTTTATTCCGTTTTAAAGACCTTTCATTTTATTACCAGCGTGCTTACTGCTTGTATTAAAGTTATGTTTAATAGTATCGATTTGATTGACTATAAAGTTCCGATTCAAGCTGGTTGTAACTTGTAAGTATTTTTAAGTACATCTGGACAGAAACCGTTGTCTGTCCAGTTTGACCAAAGTACATATTGGCACGGACAAATTTGGTTTAATTTTATATTGACACTCCTCCCATTCCCTTTACAAATTATCTTTATCAACAAGAATACCATCTACTCTATATGTACAATAACTCATAAAGAAATAACATTGATTCAGTCAGACTCAGAGCGAACAAACGATGTTTCTATCATGATTATAGGGGTTTTTAGTAGAATCATTCATGACTTCAACAACAAAGGAAACTAAATATTCAACGTTACGGTATGCAAGTATGTAAGGGACGATAAGATAACAACCCCTGGGAACTGTAGGCAATAGGCGCCAAGCTAACATAATATGAACCCTAACGCTAGACCTTTATCTTAATCATTTGCTTACTACAAAACGGGATTGGGATGATAACTCCGTAATTAAATTCCAGATAGCGATAGCTCTTTAAACAATAACAAAGACTGTGTCACTTTTTGTTCTCAATTCGTAGGTAGAGATTAACCTTCGTTCTTCGTTCGACAAACAAAATATCGATCGTTACTTGTTACTTTTAATTCGAAACGGCGAGATTAGAACTATTTTAAACATTAAAATCGACCAAAGGAGACAACCGACTGGAATAATATACCAAATCTCTTCCTCAGGAACAAATACTGTTATGACCGATCACCGATAAAAAGATGTAATAACTGAATGAGTAATAGAAATACAAAAACATCCTGGAGTTCTGTATAAAAATATATTGGACTTTAGACCTTAAATATTTAATATCAAATATATCTTGCTAAAAAAATTCCAGACTTTTGCAAATTGGGAAAAATGACATGATTCATTAGCTTTTTTATATTAAAACCATAATTTATGCGACCGAGACTACGACCATTAAAACACCAATTTCATAAAAATATGCCTCCTGTTGGATACTCTTTACTGGAAGACTGTTTTCTAAGTTTGCTTACCTATAAAATAATCGTATAATCTATTTAGAAATATCCAAAAAACTTAAAACAACTATACCATTAGCCTATAAAAAATCCTAAACCAAAAACACGAGCTCCTCCAATCATATCTTAAAATTATAACTGTATTCAGTATTTACATATAGAGTCCATCCCTTTGAATCCCCTTACACATTGCTTTCTCCTATCCTCTCGTCCGTAATATGTAATACAACACGTTTTTTAACTTTCACCACAGAAATGAACAAGTCACAGGGATGCAGATCACACAAACCCCCACCACGAACCAAATGCCAACACAATTCACAATTACTCGACCAGCTTACGTATACATACATAAACTATAATAGGAACTAACAACACCACAATCCCCTCATTATCAAATCCAGCACGAGCTGCTCTGTACTGTAGACTTTCTCTTGAAAAGAATAGCAAACACAGGGAACCTTATCGGCGACACATCAACATAACATCAGCTAAAGCTAAACAATACCACAAACTCGAACAAGGCACAGAATCAATACTTCGTTTCAACTTATTTTCTCGTTTTTTTTCAAACTTTCTCCGACGGCAATCCATCTCCACAAAAGCCACTTCTCTCCTCGAAATGAGCAGGCTGAATGAGTGGAGGTTTATCGCTCAACTATTAACGTATTCCTCAACCCAAAGCCTCCACCAACGTCGACGGTCGACATCGGCTATCGACACACCATACTACATACTACCACCGCCGACGAAATTCGTGGTCGTTCTCGCCTCTCTAGTGCCAATCCTACTAATACGAAGCCAGCAAAAAAGGACTTGTAAGTATCTAATCGATTCAAGCTACTACAATCTATACGTATACAGCCCATTTAACAAGGGAGAACACTCGACAGTCAACAAACACCTTCGAGGGATAAAATACCCGGCACATGGATTGTAATAACAAACAGAACAACGAACTTTTGCATTTACTTAACACTCACTTCAACAAACCGTACATCGACAAGGTATGTATGAGCGGTATAGAAGCCATTTTATTAGACGTTCCATTGTCCCAAAAAAGCCTCCCACAGGTTCAGAGTAGAGTACCCTTTGCCCTTTTCATGTCTTTGAGGGCGCGACATGAAATCATTATGCACATGGCATATGGCATTGAACATACACACACACAAAGGGACTATAAAACTGCTTATAATGAACCTCTTCTCTAAAGACCTACATGTGTGTGTGTGTGTGCTGAAGATCGATTAAAGATTTCAAGATTTTAAAATTATTTCTTAGCATTTTCGCAGTTAGTTATTTCTAAAGCATAAGTAAGCATGTTACCCTTGACTTGATGAAAATAACAAGATTTTTAACAGGGGACCCACGAACTTATTGACAGAGGTTTACATTTTTTTGTAAATGGGGTTATTCATATAGGAACCATATTTTGTTAAGAAAGTTCTTCAAAGTATAATCACAACCCTCACCCCATTTTATCCGGTTTTGGAGTTGACAACTCGAAAACTTTCTCCGGAATTGCAGATCGAAATTGAAAAATTCACTTATTTTTTATTCACTTCTGAAGTTTTGACCTCTGATAGACTGAGAGTCGCCAAACACAACTTTTTTTTAGAAATTGCACTTGAACAAATGCATGCAAGGTCATTGCATCTAGGGATGCCGCGAGCTTGGCTTTTCGAGGCTCGTGCGAGCACGAAGCAGTAGCTCAAAAATTTTAGCGAGCCGCGAGCGCTCGTACGAAGCGCTCGTCTACGAGCGCTCGTAGGAAAAAATGCTCGAGCTCGTAGACGAAGCGCTCGTCTACGAGCGCTCGTAGGAAAAAAAGCTCGAGCTCGTAGAAAAGCTCGATAATTGTCGTTATCCAGGAATGCCATCAATAGCTGAATACTGTAAAAAAAATAATTTTGTATTCTAAAAAGAAAAACGGTTCGGGAACACGATGTACTCGAGACATAATTTATTTTAAGATTAAATCCTAATATTTAATATTACATTATTACGTATTCGAGAAATTGGAAATTATTTCAGTTTCAATTTTCAATTATATATTGAATGCGATATTAATTAAATTAATTAATTGATGCATAATACATATTACTTGATATTACTATAACTGAGCTTAGAGTTGTAATTTGTAATAACAATATTAACTCTAAGTTTAGACTTAGACACCTGTAAGTCTAACTAAACCTGACCCACCGGTGGGTCAATGGTCAATGTCTGAGTGCAGTTGAGTGTAAACTGGCTTCATCAACTGAGGCATCGAGAATGTTGAGCAACCGGTAGTTGGCGGTGAAAGGATTAATTTCATTTCACCCACAAATAAATGAATTTTGTTTGTGAAAAATCGAATAAACGAAGCGAGCGCTCGATGAAATCTCAAGCTCGTGCTCGTACGAGCGCTCGTGCGAGCTTTGACCCAGGCTCGGCGAGCACGAGCGCTCGCGGCTCGTTACGAGCGCTTCGCGAGCTTCGAGCGCTCGCCTTGCTCGCGGCATCCCTAATTGCATCATTGAATTGTCGATTTGAGTTCGAGAACTTTTAACAGAGAGATTGAAGAAATACATGTATATATACGTATATATGCATTAGTCCCCAGTTCCAGTCTATTGAAAATGATAAATTGCGAGTTTCGAGATATTCTTCAAGTGACACACTAGATATGATTGCAGCCCATAAATACATGAGCAGGAATTAATGTTAATCGCTCCATTTTTATGTTAATGCATATAGAACTACATAAGCCTCCGGAATTATTTACATTATTTACAAGGCAAACATTTTGGTCAATTTCAGATTTTTGTATGCTGATCGAGCCTGGTAATACTTGTAAAGAACTTGAAAAGTATTGTCCGATTGATAATATAGCATTCTACCACTGTGCATTTTTTGTAGCATTTAATAACTCCGTCCCGTAAGTAAATTTAAAAGTATTGTCGGTGTCAAACTTTTATAATTTACAACTGAATTACATATAGTTAGAGTTTGCAAAAGACTTTGTAGATGCATATGTAGATTATCACATTAATACTGAATATCGATTTTAATTCTACAATCCAGCCAATAAATATAAATGATAAATGAATCATATTGCATATACTTCAATATTTACCAAAAAAAACTAGATTAAAACACTAAAACACCTAAACAAATACAGACTGATTTACACTTTTACCCGTCCCTCGAAAACTGCAATTTATCATCTAATAATTTAAAAATACTGCGCAAATTCCTAGCGGATTCCAAACTGATGGTTATCTAACTAACTGCATATAAACTATTTTATCACATCTTCGTCCATCTACTCAATTCCAGGAACACCAAACTATTTGCAAAGATTCACCAACCATGACAAATGTTAGCGAATGGAGCAAAATCTATACATTCCTCCCACAACAGCCCAAACTATCAAACTACAAACTTCCCAAAGCTTTAACTTAACGCATCGATGGATTATCATAATGGCCAAATACACAAAAAATACACAGCTCCGAAATGACAGAATGCCCGGATCCTTGTCCAACATTATTCTGTTATTTTTACACAAAATACCCGGAGCATGATATGAAGCTGTAGTTGCGGGTGAATGTGAATGGGAAACATGACATGCCAACAATCCAACCAACATGGGCTACCCGCATGTATTTTATCCAGTTCCATGAATCCTTTTGTACTCTTATGTGTTCTGTATGAAATTCATAGGGAAAGTCCCACATTTTCCGAATTCCCGAGTCCCGCATGCCTCGACTATAAAAGCTTCTATCACGCAAACCTGTCGCATCTATAAATTATTCCAAATCCTTTGTACTAATCGAATAATAGTTATGATATTCCGAATTCCCATTTGCGCACATTGAAAACGAAGCAAAACTAACCCACATTGCAAAAAAAAATGCAAATGCAAACTTCAAATTAGTCAATTAGATGACGGAGAGAAGAAGTCCCGAAATATGCGCTTCGACTTTTCAATTCATATTTCACAACCTTCAGTTCCTATCATTCATCTTGACTAATGATCGAAATCGAAAAAAACGGAATGACTTGTCAAAAATTCGAGTGGCTTGGACATTAATTTATATTTTATATCCTACACCCCCCTCGGCCCAGGAGTTATTCTGCATTTCTCGGGCATAAGAGGTTGTTAAGTGCTTTCACTTTAGAGAAGGGGTAGTTGTCGTTGTGGTAAGACAAAATACAGAGTGTACGTAATAAGTGGACTGGATAGAGTCGTTAATCATTCATCTCATTAAAAGGAACAAATCCTCACACGAATTCCCAATTAATATGACATCCATTCCACCACCCAGTCATCATACTCATCATACGACAGTTTCGTTCTTAAAACAGAAATTGCTTTTATGTGTCTTATTCCTCCAGTCATTAACAGTTCATTTTGAATAGATAACGAACCCTTTTCCATACTGATATTAACCGATTAACCATCATTTGACGTAAAAGTACGACATACGTAATCCGTAAAGATAGATACCTCGGTCATAAATGTCATAAAACTTCCGAACAAATGACCTCTCCACGACAAAAACTTATCTATGCCTTAGTATGGAATTTAGTTAATGGTTACTTATTCTGAGAATTTTTTTAATTGTAATTTTTTGAGGCCTATAATTTTACTACTTAAATTGCCATAAGTAAATCTGTATATTTTAATTAATCTCATGTCTTCAGCACTATAGTCCCTCAAAAAGGAGCTTTCTCCAAGAGAACTATCTTAAAATTAGACGAATCTTCGAACTTTGAAATTAATTTATAGATGTTCTAACATTTTTCCGATTCCTATAATTTACAATAAAGAATTTATAATTCCAAACTTTACCTTTCCTGAATTAAAATGAAGTTAGTGACTCTTAAAAAAATTGTTGGAAATTTTATGTTTTTTTTGGTTCTGAATTTAGGGGTGGGCCGAGTACTCGGCATGCCGAGTACTCGGCATGAAATTTGCGATTTTTGAGGTTTAACCGAGTACTCGGGCTCGCCGGGTATTTGGAACTACTCGGCCGAGTACTCGGTTGTATTACTCGGCCGAGTTTTCTACAGAGCTTGCCGAGTTTTCATGAATTTATAATGTGGTTGGTAATGTTTTTGAACAACGACAACCAAATTTCAACTGACATCTTTCGGGTGATTCAATTATTATTTCACTTCTATAAACATAAACACAAACAAAACAAAAAACACCAGCTTTTAACTGTTACCACTTGAACTGACAAGGAATTTATTAGAGAGTGAACTCTCAGAATCGCCTGATTTTTTTACCAGGTAAACTAGAAGTCACACTGACTATGAAAATCGAATTAGCTGCCCAATTTTATATTCACTATGTTTAAAAAATGTTTGAAGTTAGGGCGAGCGCCATATAAGATACATTGGGAAGCGCCGGGAGCGGGGAAAAGACTTTCTCTTTCTCGGACTTTCCTCTATCTTTCCCATTTTTTTCTTTTTCCTCACGCACCACTTATGCAAAGATAAGCGACAAGAACATTTCCCATTTTCTCTCTCCACATTTAAATCCAATAGTTCCCATACAATTCCAATATAAAATTAGATAATTTTTGTTTGGGCTCAAATAATGTAAAAAAAGTTTAATTATCTTGACATTAATTTTTACACGAGACGGATGTTCTAAAATATCATTCACCGTCGAAGCACAAAGATTTTACAGTACAATAATAAAATATAGCAAAAAATCGAATTTTATATGCTCCACAACATAAGATTTTATATCATTGATGAAACTGTCAAAAATTACTGCTGCAATTTGTATAACGGGCATGTTAAAAGTATTCTAAAAATACTTATTTACAATACTAATAGCCATAGATTTGGAAAATGATTATCTTACAAATGTATATTTATGCAGATCGAATTAATTCTATTGAAAGTTTTAAAATTAGTTACCCTTTAAACTAATTAAATTTTCAACTAGATCAAATTCCTTGTTAATTATCACGATTGTTTCAATTAATGATTTAATGTTTCAATATTTGAACTATTGGATTTAAAATATTTAAATGTGGAGAGAGAACATGGGAAATGTTCTTGTCGCTTATCTTTGCATAAGTGGTGCGTGAGGAAAAAGGGAAAATGGGAAAGATAGAGGAAAGTCCGAGAAAGAGAAAGTCTCTTCTCCGCTCCCGGCGCTTCCCCATGTATCTTATATGGCGCTCGCCCTAACTTCAAACATTTTTTAAACATAGTGAATATAAAATTGGGCAGCTAATTTTTCTATTTTCATAGTTGTTGTGACTTCTAGTTTACCTAGTAAAAAAATCAGGCGATTCTCAGAGTTCACTCTCTAATACCTTCCTCCTTGTGAGAAATAACACTCAATGATCTTCTCGTTCTACCCCACGCACAGCATTTTTTTTAGCCAAAAAAACTCGGTTCAACCGAGTACTCGGTGAGTTATTTTCACCGAGTATTTCACCGAGTACTCGGCCGAGTACTCGCCGAGTATTAATTTTTCTTTGAAATACTCGGTGCTCGACTCGGTAGCAAAAATCTCTGCTCGGCCCACCCCTAGCTTCTGATGTCTTATGACATGACACTGACGTTATGACTCTCGAAGTGTTTAATGAAGCTTTTTGACTGATATTTTTTTATTGGGGTTACTGATTATATGTATAAGACATTTGTTATCTTAAGCGATGGAAACCTCAAACCAGCAACTGTCAACTACAGCTCTACTTCTACATCTTTATAATAATGAGCTCCCGTGTTAATGGTATACGCCATATCTCCTCCCTAACCGGAAATCTGACAGTAAGGATCGAGACGGGTATCCAAAGTATACCTACAGGAGACGCCGTTAGGCTATATTTCAGGTCCCTGGACACACCCCCAAGGGGTCCCTTCGTAAGGGTCCTGTGTAAAAAACGGCACAACTAGGTCATGTGATATATCAATCGAATCACAATGACCGTCGGTATCCAACCGTGTGGTTATCTATGTCATACCACACCCCCTTTTCAAGTTATAAAATAAAACGTGAATTAAATATAATGTTAATATTGCGTATCGTAGATTGAATATATAAAGGCAATTACTCCTGTATGCAAAGAAAAAACGTTACGCATTTGGGCCACCCTCCCCAAAAAAATAACCAAAATCAGGGGGTGTGACCTCGCCATACGACAAATTCGCAAATTAAGATTTGATTTCCAAATGACTCCTCCACTATTTGGTATACCCGACACGCCCATTGCGACACAATTTGAGTGCCGAATGACTCCCACTATTTGCAAGGGAGCAACAATAGCCAAACACCACAGGTGACAGGGAAGGGAAGAGTCTAAATAGTTAAATTGAAACGAAAAATCTTTATTAACATACTGTCTAATATTTAATTACTAAACCAACCCACATGCCATTGCCATGCAATACCGATTCATCTCTATTCCCTTATAACCCTGACCTACAGGTCCCACACCCGAACTCCGTAAACTTTCAAAATTCGGAAAAGCCAAAGAGTTTATCAGTGGAAAGAAATGTGACTCGATATAGCACATTATGTTTTCGAAATTTTTAACGGTTTTGACCGTGTTAAGGTCAAGGGATGAAAGTAACCCTTCATGTGTGATACATGGATGGAAAGCTATTATCAAGGGCTATTGAAAGATGTATTCGATTTCTGTATGTGATAACCCGGGAAGGGGTCAAATTGGTTCAATGATGTTAAATATTTCGTACACATTTTCAGTTTCAAAAGTAGGGGTCAAAGTGCAAACATATACGTGTGAAAGTGAAACGTCATTCGAAAGGCATGCTCCAATACTTTAAAGTGTTGTATGTTATTTTGGTGTATGGTTGGGGAACTTTTCGATATTTTACGATGTAGAGTTCGGGAAAGGTCACACGGTGAAATTATTATGTATCGTAGATACATAATGTTTATGCTTCGGTGTCTGTGTCTGTCTGTAAATGCGATAACTCAAGAACGGCTTAACTATTTGAAATTTTCATTTCGGTTATCTATTTAGGACATTCAAACCGAGGTCAATTTCGTTTAGGGGGCCTCTAGGTCAAAGGTCAGAGGACATTCAAACCGAGGTCAATTTTGTTTAGGGGCCATCTAGGTCAAAGGTCAGAGGGGTCAAGATGGGGTCACCCCCTGACCGGCGGGGAGCGGTCAAAGAGGACAAATTACAAACATATATGTGTGATACGTCATTCGAAAGCTATGATCAAGTGCTTTCGAATGATGTATGTAATTTTACTCTATGGATGGGGCAAATTGAGATTATTAATATTTCATGTATTTTAATCATTTCAAAACACAGTTTGCACTGTGAATATGTTCAAAAACAGTTTCGATTTGTATTTAGCGTTCTACCATACATTAGTACATTCGATCTCACGACCCACGTCGTCGGCAAGTTTGAATTCTTCTAAATCCTGCGTAAGAGGTAATATCAAACCGTCAAAAAAGTTTAAGCGATCCTAGCGTTCCGGAAAGGTCACAAGGTCAATTTATTAAATCCTTCTTATAGAAGTAATGGGCCATAAAATTTAAATCTCACGACCAAGCGTTGTCGGAAGGTTTGAATTTCTCTAAATCCTGCTTAAGCAGTAATATCAAACCGTCAAAAAAGTTTAAGCGATCCTGGCGTTCCGGAAAGGTCACAAGGCCAATTTATTAAATCCCTCTTATGGAAGTTATTGGCCATAAAATTTAAATCTCACGGCCCAGCGTAGCCGGCAAGTTTGAATTCCTTCAATTCTCTTTGTCAAGAGGTAAGAGGGAACCGTTTAAAAAAGTTTAAGCGATCCTGGCGTTCCGGAAAGGTCACAAGGTCAATTTATTAAATCCCTCTTATAGAAGTAATGGGCCATAAAAATTTAAA
Source organism: Desoria tigrina (assembly GCA_906901685.1). Lineage (NCBI taxonomy): Eukaryota > Metazoa > Arthropoda > Collembola > Entomobryomorpha > Isotomidae > Desoria > Desoria tigrina. The sequence continues at coordinate 734,604 of CAJQTU010000007.1, forward strand.
TCTCACAACCCAGCGTTGTCGGAAGGTTTGAATTTCTCTAAATCCTGCTTAAGAGGTAATGGAAAACCGTCAAAAAAGTTTAAGCGATCCTAGCGTTCCGGAAAGGTCACAAGGTCAATTTATTAAATCCATCTTATAGAAGTTATGGGCCATAAAATTTAAATCTCACAACCCAGCGTTGTCGGAAGGTTTGAATTCCTTCAATTCTCTTTGTCAAGAGGTAAGAGGGAACCGTTTAAAAAAGTTTAAGCGATCCTAGCGTTCCGGATAGGTCACAAGGTCAATTTATTAAATCCCTCTTATAGAAGTTATGGGCCATAAAATTTAAATCTCACAACCCAGCGTTGTCGGAAGGTTTGAATTTCTCTAAATCCTGCTTAAGAGGTAATGGAAAACCGTCAAAAAAGTTTAAGCGATCCTAGCGTTCCGGAAAGGTCACAAGGTCAATTTATTAAACCCCCCTTATAGAAGTAATGGGCCATAAAATTTAAATTTCACGACCCAGCGTTGTCGGAAAGTATGAATTCCTCTTAAACCTGCTTAAGAGGTAATATCAAACCGTCAAAAAAGTTTAAGCGATCCTTGCGTTCCGGAAAGGTCACAAGGTCAATCTATTAAATCCCCCTTATAGAAGTAATGGGCAATAAAATTTAAATCTCACGACCCAGCGTAGTCGGCAAGTTTGAATTATTCTAAATCCTGCTTAAGAGGTAATATCAAACCGTCAAAAAAGTTTAAGCGATCTTGGCGTTCCGGAAAGGTCACAAGGTCAATTTATTAAACCCCCCTTTGGAAGTAATGGGCCATAAAATTTAAATTTCACGACCCAGCGTTGTCGGAAAGTATGAATTCCTCTTAAACCTGCTTAAGAGGTAATATCAAACCGTCAAAAAAGTTTAAGCGATCCTTGCGTTCCGGAAAGGTCACAAGGTCAATCTATTAAATCCCCCTTATAGAAGTAATGGGCAATAAAATTTAAATCTCACGACCCAGCGTAGTCGGCAAGTTTGAATTATTCTAAATCCTGCTTAAGAGGTAATATCAAACCGTCAAAAAAGTTTAAGCGATCCTGGCGTTCCGGAAAGGTCACAAGGTCAAGTTATTAAATCCCCCTTATAGAAGTAATGGGCCATAAAATTTAAATCTCACAACCCAGCGTTGTCGGAAGGTTTGAATTTCTCTAAATCCTGCTTAAGAGGTAATGGAAAACCGTCAAAAAAGTTTAAGCGATCCTAGCGTTCCGGAAAGGTCACAAGGTCAATTTATTAAATCCCTCTTATAGAAGTAATGGGGCATAAAATTTAAATTTCACGACCCAGCGTTGAAGGATAGTTTGAATTCCTTCAATTCTCTTTGTCAAGAGGTAAGAGGGAACCGTTTAAAAAAGTTTAAGCGATCCTGGCGTTCCGGAAAGGTCACAAGGTCAATTTATTAAATCCCTCTTATAGAAGTAATGGGCCATAAAAATTTAAATCTCACGACCAGCGTAGTCGGCAAGTTTGAATTCCTCTAAATCCTGCTTAAGAGGTAATATCAAACCGTCAAAAAAGTTTAAGCGATCCTAGCGTTCCGGAAAGGTCACAAGGTCAATTTATTAAATCCCCCTTATAGAAGTAATGGGCCATAAAAATTAAATTTCACGACCCAGCGTTGAAGGATAGTTTGAATTCCTTCAATTCTCTTTGTCAAGAGGTAAGAGGGAACCGTTTAAAAAAGTTTAAGCGATCCTGGCGTTCCGGAAAGGTCACAAGGTCAATTTATTAAATCCCTCTTATAGAAGTAATGGGCCATAAAATTTAAATCTCACAACCCAGCGTTGTCGGAAGGTTTGAATTTCTCTAAATCCTGCTTAAGAGGTAATGGAAAACCGTCAAAAAAGTTTAAGCGATCCTGGCGTTCCGGAAAGGTCACAAGGTCAATTTATTAAATCCCCCTTATAGAAGTAATGGGCCATAAAAATTAAATTTCACGACCCAGCGTTGAAGGATAGTTTGAATTCCTTCAATTCTCTTTGTCAAGAGGTAAGAGGGAACCGTTTAAAAAAGTTTAAGCGATCCTGGCGTTCCGGAAAGGTCACAAGGTCAATTTATTAAATCCCTCTTATAGAAGTAATGGGCCATAAAAATTTAAATCTCACGACCAGCGTAGTCGGCAAGTTTGAATTCCTCTAAATCCTGCTTAAGAGGTAATATCAAACCGTCAAAAAAGTTTAAGCGATCCTGGCGTTCCGGAAAGGTCACAAGGTCAATTTATTAAATCCCCCTTATAGAAGTAATGGGCCATAAAAATTAAATTTCACGACCCATCGTTGAAGGATAGTTTGAATTCCTTCAATTCTCTTTGTCAAGAGGTAAGAGGGAACCGATTAAAAAAGTTTAAGCGATCCTGGCGTTCCGGAAAGGTCACAAGGTCAATTTATTAAATCCCTCTTATCGAAGTAATGGGCCATAAAAATTTAAATCTCACGACCCAGCGTAGTCGGCAAGTTTGAATTCCTCTAAATCCTGCTTAAGAGGTAATATCAAACCGTCAAAAAAGTTTAAGCGATCCTGGCGTTCCGGAAAGGTCACAAGGTCAATTTATTAAATCCCCCTTATAGAAGTAATGGGCCATAAAATTTAAATCTCACAACCCAGCGTTGTCGGAAGGTTTGAATTTCTCTAAATCCTGCTTAAGAGGTAATGGAAAACCGTCAAAAAAGTTTAAGCGATCCTAGCGTTCCGGAAAGGTCACAAGGTCAATTTATTAAATCCCTCTTATAGAAGTAATGGGGCATAAAATTTAAATTTCACGACCCAGCGTTGAAGGATAGTTTGAATTCCTTCAATTCTCTTTGTCAAGAGGTAAGAGGGAACCGTTTAAAAAGGTTTAAGCGATCCTGGCGTTCCGGAAAGGTCACAAGGTCAATTTATTAAATCCCCCTTATAGAAGTAATGGGCCATAAAATTTAAATCTCACAACCCAGCGTTGTCGGAAGGTTTGAATTTCTCTAAATCCTGCTTAAGAGGTAATGGAAAACCGTCAAAAAAGTTTAAGCGATCCTAGCGTTCCGGAAAGGTTACAAGGTCAATTTATTAAATCCCTCTTATAGAAGTAATGGGGCATAAAATTTAAATTTCACGACCCAGCGTTGAAGGATAGTTTGAATTCCTTCAATTCTCTTTGTCAAGAGGTAAGAGGGAACCGTTTAAAAAAGTTTAAGCGATCCTGGCGTTCCGGAAAGGTCACAAGGTCAATTTATTAAATCCCTCTTATAGAAGTAATGGGCCATAAAATTTAAATCTCACAACCCAGCGTTGTCGGAAGGTTTGAATTTCTCTAAATCCTGCTTAAGAGGTAATGGAAAAGCGTCAAAAAAGTTTAAGCGATCCTGGCGTTCCGGAAAGGTCACAAGGTCAATTTATTAAATCCCCCTTATAGAAGTAATGGGCCATAAAAATTAAATTTCACGACCCAGCGTTGAAGGATAGTTTGAATTCCTTCAATTCTCTTTGTCAAGAGGTAAGAGGGAACCGTTTAAAAAAGTTTAAGCGATCCTGGCGTTCCGGAAAGGTCACAAGGTCAATTTATTAAATCCCTCTTATCGAAGTAATGGGCCATAAAAATTTAAATCTCACGACCCAGCGTAGTCGGCAAGTTTGAATTCCTCTAAATCCTGCTTAAGAGGTAATATCAAACCGTCAAAAAAGTTTAAGCGATCCTGGCGTTCCGGAAAGGTCACAAGGTCAATTTATTAAATCCCCCTTATAGAAGTAATGGGCCATAAAATTTAAATTTCACGACCCAGCGTTGAAGGATAGTTTGAATTCAGTCAATTCTTTGTCAATAGGTAAGAGGGAACCGTTTAAAAAAGTTTAAGCGATCATGGCGTTCCGGAAAGGTCACACGGTCAAATTATTAAATCCCTCTTATAGAAGTTATGGGCCATAAAATTTAAATCTCACAACCCAGCGTTGTCGGAAGGTTTGAATTTCTCTAAATCCTGCTTAAGAGGTAATGGAAAACCGTCAAAAAAGTTTAAGCGATCCTAGCGTTCCGGAAAGGTTACAAGGTCAATTTATTAAATCCCTCTTATAGAAGTAATGGGGCATAAAATTTAAATTTCACGACCCAGCGTTGAAGGATAGTTTGAATTCCTTCAATTCTCTTTGTCAAGAGGTAAGAGGGAACCGTTTAAAAAAGTTTAAGCGATCCTGGCGTTCCGGAAAGGTCACAAGGTCAATTTATTAAATCCCTCTTATAGAAGTAATGGGCCATAAAATTTAAATCTCACAACCCAGCGTTGTCGGAAGGTTTGAATTTCTCTAAATCCTGCTTAAGAGGTAATGGAAAAGCGTCAAAAAAGTTTAAGCGATCCTGGCGTTCCGGAAAGGTCACAAGGTCAATTTATTAAATCCCCCTTATAGAAGTAATGGGCCATAAAAATTAAATTTCACGACCCAGCGTTGAAGGATAGTTTGAATTCCTTCAATTCTCTTTGTCAAGAGGTAAGAGGGAACCGTTTAAAAAAGTTTAAGCGATCCTGGCGTTCCGGAAAGGTCACAAGGTCAATTTATTAAATCCCTCTTATCGAAGTAATGGGCCATAAAAATTTAAATCTCACGACCCAGCGTAGTCGGCAAGTTTGAATTCCTCTAAATCCTGCTTAAGAGGTAATATCAAACCGTCAAAAAAGTTTAAGCGATCCTGGCGTTCCGGAAAGGTCACAAGGTCAATTTATTAAATCCCCCTTATAGAAGTAATGGGCCATAAAATTTAAATTTCACGACCCAGCGTTGAAGGATAGTTTGAATTCAGTCAATTCTTTGTCAATAGGTAAGAGGGAACCGTTTAAAAAAGTTTAAGCGATCATGGCGTTCCGGAAAGGTCACAAGGTCAATTTATTAAATCCCTCTTATCGAAGTAATGGGCCATAAAAATTTAAATCTCACGACCCAGCGTAGTCGGCAAGTTTGAATTCCTCTAAATCCTGCTTAAGAGGTAATATCAAACCGTCAAAAAAGTTTAAGCGATCCTGGCGTTCCGGAAAGGTCACAAGGTCAATTTATTAAATCCCCCTTATAGAAGTAATGGGCCATAAAATTTAAATTTCACGACCCAGCGTTGAAGGATAGTTTGAATTCAGTCAATTCTTTGTCAATAGGTAAGAGGGAACCGTTTAAAAAAGTTTAAGCGATCATGGCGTTCCGGAAAGGTCACACGGTCAAATTATTAAATCCCTCTTATAGAAGTTATGGGCCATAAAATTTAAATCTCACAACCCAGCGTTGTCGGAAGGTTTGAATTTCTCTAAATCCTGCTTAAGAGGTAATGGAAAACCGTCAAAAAAGTTTAAGCGATCCTAGCGTTCCGGAAAGGTTACAAGGTCAATTTATTAAATCCCTCTTATAGAAGTAATGGGGCATAAAATTTAAATTTCACGACCCAGCGTTGAAGGATAGTTTGAATTCCTTCAATTCTCTTTGTCAAGCGGTAAGAGGGAACCGTTTAAAAAAGTTTAAGCGATCCTGGCGTTCCGGAAAGGTCACAAGGTCAATTTATTAAATCCCTCTTATAGAAGTAATGGGCCATAAAATTTAAATCTCACAACCCAGCGTTGTCGGAAGGTTTGAATTTCTCTAAATCCTGCTTAAGAGGTAATGGAAAACCGTCAAAAAAGTTTAAGCGATCCTGGCGTTCCGGAAAGGTCACAAGGTCAATTTATTAAATCCCCCTTATAGAAGTAATGGGCCATAAAAATTAAATTTCACGACCCAGCGTTGAAGGATAGTTTGAATTCCTTCAATTCTCTTTGTCAAGAGGTAAGAGGGAACCGTTTAAAAAAGTTTAAGCGATCCTGGCGTTCCGGAAAGGTCACAAGGTCAATTTATTAAATCCCTCTTATCGAAGTAATGGGCCATAAAAATTTAAATCTCACGACCCAGCGTAGTCGGCAAGTTTGAATTCCTCTAAATCCTGCTTAAGAGGTAATATCAAACCGTCAAAAAAGTTTAAGCGATCCTGGCGTTCCGGAAAGGTCACAAGGTCAATTTATTAAATCCCCCTTATAGAAGTAATGGGCCATAAAATTTAAATTTCACGACCCAGCGTTGAAGGATAGTTTGAATTCAGTCAATTCTTTGTCAATAGGTAAGAGGGAACCGTTTAAAAAAGTTTAAGCGATCATGGCGTTCCGGAAAGGTCACACGGTCAAATTATTAAATCCCTCTTATAGAAGTTATGGGCCATAAAATTTAAATCTCACAACCCAGCGTTGTCGGAAGGTTTGAATTTCTCTAAATCCTGCTTAAGAGGTAATGGAAAACCGTCAAAAAAGTTTAAGCGATCCTAGCGTTCCGGAAAGGTTACAAGGTCAATTTATTAAATCCCTCTTATAGAAGTAATGGGGCATAAAATTTAAATTTCACGGCCCAGCGTTGAAGGATAGTTTGAATTCCTTCAATTCTCTTTGTCAAGAGGTAAGAGGGAACCGTTTAAAAAAGTTTAAGCGATCCTGGCGTTCCGGAAAGGTCACAAGGTCAATTTATTAAATCCCTCTTATAGAAGTAATGGGCCATAAAATTTAAATCTCACAACCCAGCGTTGTCGGAAGGTTTGAATTTCTCTAAATCCTGCTTAAGAGGTAATGGAAAACCGTCAAAAAAGTTTAAGCGATCCTAGCGTTCCGGAAAGGTTACAAGGTCAATTTATTAAATCCCTCTTATAGAAGTAATGGGGCATAAAATTTAAATTTCACGACCCAGCGTTGAAGGATAGTTTGAATTCCTTCAATTCTCTTTGTCAAGAGGTAAGAGGGAACCGTTTAAAAAAGTTTAAGCGATCCTGGCGTTCCGGAAAGGTCACAAGGTCAATTTATTAAATCCCTCTTATAGAAGTAATGGGCCATAAAATTTAAATCTCACAACCCAGCGTTGTCGGAAGGTTTGAATTTCTCTAAATCCTGCTTAAGAGGTAATGGAAAAGCGTCAAAAAAGTTTAAGCGATCCTGGCGTTCCGGAAAGGTCACAAGGTCAATTTATTAAATCCCCCTTATAGAAGTAATGGGCCATAAAAATTAAATTTCACGACCCAGCGTTGAAGGATAGTTTGAATTCCTTCAATTCTCTTTGTCAAGAGGTAAGAGGGAACCGTTTAAAAAAGTTTAAGCGATCCTGGCGTTCCGGAAAGGTCACAAGGTCAATTTATTAAATCCCTCTTATCGAAGTAATGGGCCATAAAAATTTAAATCTCACGACCCAGCGTAGTCGGCAAGTTTGAATTCCTCTAAATCCTGCTTAAGAGGTAATATCAAACCGTCAAAAAAGTTTAAGCGATCCTGGCGTTCCGGAAAGGTCACAAGGTCAATTTATTAAATCCCCCTTATAGAAGTAATGGGCCATAAAATTTAAATTTCACGACCCAGCGTTGAAGGATAGTTTGAATTCAGTCAATTCTTTGTCAATAGGTAAGAGGGAACCGTTTAAAAAAGTTTAAGCGATCATGGCGTTCCGGAAAGGTCACACGGTCAAATTATTAAATCCCTCTTATAGAAGTTATGGGCTACAAAATTCAAATCTCACGACCCAGCGCAGCGTTGTCTAAGAGTTTGAATCCTATCAAATCATTCTTAAAAGCTGAAAGCAACCGTTAAAAAGGGTTCAGCATTAATTGCGTCCGGGAAAGATCACACGGTCAAATTGTTAAATCCCTCTAATAGTATGTGCCACAAAATTCAAATCTCACGACCTTGCAGAGTCGTTAAGTTTGAATTCCTTTAAATCATTCTTAAAAGCTAAGAACAACCGTTGAAAAGGGTTCAGCATTACTTGCATTCGGGAAAGGTCACACGGTCAAATTATTAAATTCTACTTATGGTAGTATTGGGCCACAAAATTCAAATCCCATGACCCAGAAGAGTCGGAAAATTTGAATTCCTTTAAATCCTGCCTAGGGGGTAACAGCAAACCGTCAAAAAAGTTTCCGCGATCCTGGCGTTCGGGAAAGATCACAAGGTCAAATTGTTAAATCCCTCTAATAGTATGTGCCACAAAATTCAAATCTCACGACCTTGCAGAGTCGTTAAGTTTGAATTCCTTTAAATCATTCTTAAAAGCTAAGAACAACCGTTGAAAAGGGTTCAGCATTACTTGCATTCGGGAAAGGTCACACGGTCAAATTATTAAATTCTACTTATGGTAGTATTGGGCCACAAAATTCAAATCCCATGACCCAGAAGAGTCGGAAAATTTGAATTCCTTTAAATCCTGCCTAGGGGGTAACAGCAAACCGTCAAAAAAGTTTCCGCGATCCTGGCGTTCGGGAAAGATCACACGGTCAAATTGTTAAATCCCTCTAATAGTATGTTCCACAAAATTCAAATCTCACGACCTTGCAGAGTCGTAAAGTTTGAATTCCTTTAAATCATTCTTAAGAGCTAAGGGCAACCGTTAAAAAGGGTTCAGCCTTACTGGCGTTCGGTAAAGGTCAAACGGTCAAATTATTATGTATCGTAGATACATTATGCGAATGAGCTGGTGTCCGTCTGTCCGTCTGTCTGTCCGTCCGTGAGCACGATTACGGGCGAACGGCTCAATATTTTAAAATTTTTCTTTCGGGAACTTATTAAGGACGGTTAAGCGGAAGTCAAGTTCGTTTGGGGGCCATGTAGGTCAAAGGTCAGGGTGTAAGGTCAAAGGTCAGCATTTTTTTCAAATACTAACACCCCATGTGTGATACATCCATGGTAAGCTATTGTCAATGGCTATTCAATGGTGCATATAAATTTTGGGTGGGATCACCCCTTGACCAGTGGGGAGTGGTCAAAGAGGTCAAACTACAAACCTATATGTGCGATACGTCATTCGAATGCTATGAACAAGCGCTTTCAAAAAACGTATGTAACTTTACTCTATGATTGGGGCAATGTGAGATTTTCAAAAATGTATATATTTTGAACATTTCAAAACACAGTTTTCACGTTTAACATGTTGAAGAACAGTTTCGATGTGCATAAAACGTTATAAAAACGCCACATCTACGATACATTACTATAACGTTGGACGGTTTATTTGAGCCGGAAACATTCACTGCTATGATTTTTTAAAACCTGACATTGCTATTCCAAGAGGCACCTTCCTAGACTATGAGCGGACGCGAAGCGTCCGTGATAGGCTAGTTTTAAAATAAAATTATGCTATACCAAGCTCAAATCCAAGTAAAAATTTAAACTACCAAAACCACACACTAGAACCATACAGCCGAGTCATGAAATCCATTTTCGTTTTCATCCTTTCCTACAATAACTATTTCCAGGTAAATTAATACTTTTCCCCCTACTTGCATACGGAAACCGATAAGCGATGCGATAAGAACAACTACGAACCATTTAAGTTTTTTAGATTCAAGAACATGAAACCTAGACGGTGGAAAATTACAGGGTTAAAATGACGTTCCGTTTCAAAGAAACATAAACCTAAGTAATAGTCTTATCTCAATTTCCATTGGTAGCTAGGTGGATTGTTTTTGGTAATTAAACCTGTGCGTTCGATTTTTTAGGTGGAAGTAAGAGCATTTTGTATTTATCGAAACTTGGAAAACGAGAAGAGAAAGTCTAGTGTATAATACGATATACGATTTTAAAACATGAAAAATCATGTCTACACTATTGTCTATAAAAACCGACAAAACCGTAACGGGTTAAATGTCGATTACTGTACACTTCCACATTTGCATGAAAAACAATTTTCTGTTTAGAGGTTAATCTAAATATTTAAACACAACAATGTAAACGGAAAATTGGAAAACCCACTTTATTCTTACGATTCCTAAAGCATGAAGAGTTATCCAATTAGAAGGAACTTCTTTCCAGCTTTTTAACATGCAAAACGTAAAGACGTAAAGTGTCGTAAAGACTATATAATCCAATGAGCTTACAAAATAGAAATAGAAACAAACACTAACCTGAAGACACAAGACAACAAAATGTAAAATGTGCAGCCGTGCCGATAAAATCGGTCATTAATTGACTTCGTATGACACGACAGACTGTGGCACAACAGTTAATCCAATGCTGAATTTATACACTGTTGCAAACGCACATCTACAAGGAGTGAAACAACGCGTAGCCAGACATTAAATAATATTCAACGTTGTTGCCCGACTCTCAACTTTTGGGAATCATTATATACAAGAATCTTACTTTCCCCCGAACACAGTAAAATCGCAAAATCATACATTGTTCAAGAGCACTGGGCTTTTCCAAACACGTATAACAAAGGGTTGCTATTAAAAAAAATTGTGATCTTTGCCTGTACACCTCTTGACCTTTGACCTACACAGCTTTCACACGAACTTGACCTCCACTTGACGGCCATAAATAAATTTCTATAAAAAAAAATTCCAAAGTCAACCGTTCCAGAGTTATAGCATAAATAGACGGACGGACACACAGACTGGCACTTTCCAGTAAGAAGTTTCATCCCCTAACAAGGTGAAACAGCCATTGCCATACACTCCCATACCCTTGTCTTACTTAAACACCGAAAACCTTGAGAAAAAAACTCTCAAACTACATTCACATTCAGCAAAACGGAAGACTGGATTAGCCAAATAAAAAAGAAGGGTGTCGTCTCTTCGTCAACAAGCAAGACCAAAGAATTGGGTTTTGTGGTGCCATTACACAGAAATCCAGACAGCTTCATTATCAATTTGAATTGCACAATCGGTGAAACCGGGGTGTGGTAAGAAATAAGACAATGAACGAATAGTAAGTAAGACCGATGCAGACTGTCTGGAATATCTGATTTGGGAAAAAATTGCACGGTAACCACAACGTAAAAATCGTACAATCCGATAATATATTTCTTGGGCTACTACAATATTATTATTTTCCCATTGCAATTGTCAATAAGATTGTAGATAAAATGTCCTAACATTTTCCATGCTCAACACACTGACGGTTCTGGGAATTAGCTAATGGAAATTTTATGTACTTTCCATGGACATGCCAAACAAATTAAACCACAAAACCAAAACCAACATTGAATTTAGAAAAGTTCGATAAGATTCAGGGTGACATATTCAGCTGTTTAAATGAGCATTTTCAAAATGTTGGTAATGTACAAAACAAAACTTTAAAGGCCAAAGAAAAGAATGATACAATGAAAATAATTATTGTAAATTGTGGCTTAATATTATATTGATTAGCCACTTTGCCAGGAAGTTAACAGTTCAACAATATCAGTATGACCAAGGTTTCACCAATATTTAGATTTTTTTTAGATCTAATGTCAGTAATATGTATATTCGTATTTATGTTCATTTATGATTGTGATTACGTCAAAAATAAGAAGTTGAAACTTATTAAGTCATGAAAGATTTTTTTTTAAAAATATCCAATCAATCGTAAATCGTGAGATATAGCGAAATAAAATACTCGCAGATGACGAAGTTTAAAAACGGCATATGGTTCTGCATGAAATGGCAGCGGATTTTTCTTTGCACCAGTGTGCTATTTGCCATTTTTAATGATGTGTGACCTACACCCAACACCCAAAACCTTAAAAAAATTCTGCCGGCATTACTCACAGCATATCCAATCGTAAGAATTGGAAGATATGGGGGTTTTTATTCTAGTTAAAAATGCCATAGCTGAAGGATTTATCATCGATGCATTTTCGGGAACCGTATATACAGTTCAATATACTAAGAAAATGTCTCATCATGCGTTTCCTTTTCAGAGAAAAATATAAATGAATGTAAACTATAATACACAGGCTAAAATCAATAACTGAACCAGCCGAAGCACAAAAAGATGTAACAGAAGACTTCTGTTTTCTCGGAAGGAATTTACGAATTAGTCATTCAACTTTAATGCATGTGCTTGTGCAACTAAAGTACATGTTTAAAGTAAACCCTTAAATCTTCAAAGATTAAACAAACTTACAGAAGAGCATGGCCTGAGAATATGGTACAATCTCTGAAACATTTTGGAACTAATCCAAAACTGCAAGCCCTAAGTTGCAATTTGCATAGCTGCGTTTGGATAAATAAACCGTTAATTTTAAAATTAGAAAAAACCATTGAAACTTTAATTCAGTTTTGATGCTTGTCAATTGTTTACGTATCTATGCTATGTATCATTTAAACTTCGACGGTTCGTTGAGCCTCTAACATATCTAAATTAAACTTAATTGCTATCTATCCTGCGAATCTTTGGAGGAAAGTAAAACAAAAACTTTAATTACAATTAATTAATTTAATACGCAAATACGGTATTTTCCTATTAAATTGTTACTAGAATTTGTAATAATCCTGCATTTCACGATTTTTTTTGAAACTCTAACGCAAATAGGCCATTGAGTTTTTGTTCCTATATATATGAAACAAATTGGAATGAGAAAGGAAATTAAGAGAAAGCCCACTAGAAAGCTGGAAATGTAGGAATGATCAATCCGATAAATGACAGCGATTTAACATAATTATTCATTTTCAAAATCAACTTCCGGAAGACGGACCCCCTTCAAACCAATTGGTTATCATCTCCAATCAAAATTTAACCTAAATATCAAGAATCGACCAAACCGGTAAAAACCCGGATTAGACTATTTGCCTCAAACATTGGCATTCTTTTTAAAAATAACATATACATATTTTGACTACATGTAAAACAAGGCCGCAGGACAAGAACGGTACGCGCCACTTGGTTCAATCCAATCCAGCTAGACCTCTATATCTATATCTTATTTAAATAAAATAGGCATCCTATGTGGTATGGACTATGGACTCATCACACTTGTGAATCACACACGCACATCCACAAGAAAATGCAATAAAACACCGACCAAACAATAAATCATAATGAAATATCAAAGAACATCCTTCCTGATCCGGAGCAGTCTATCCATTCAACAAATCTTTTATTCTATCAAAAATCTAGGAAGGAAGCCACGATTTACGCATTCAGGTCTCTGGTTCGATACATCGCATCGTGATTCGTGATCGTGTCCCAGTCCTTCATTAAATTAACATCATACACACAAGACAGCACTTGGTCCTGGTCGTGTTAAACCACTAAAAGCAAAATGAAGGTGAAGTGAAAGTCAGTTTTCTCCCATCATAACTAAACTGATATTCATTAAGTTCATTTTACTAGCTTAAAATCAGGACAATCGCAGTCTGTTTTTAGAGAAAAAAAATATGACCTTGCCTTTCACTTTATGTTTCTAATATTACGATTCTGTAAAATACATGAATTATTGTGATCAATCATAAAGAATCACTGGGCTTTAACAAAAACGTATTTTACCACGTGTGAGGTAATAATACAATTAAAAATGTTTACACGCCCGTCTCAAATTTAAATTCTGACTTTAAAAGAATGATTAAAAATTAAGCATTTAATACGAACGGATTTGTTTCGTGAATTTACAGTTAAACATTCTGACTTACAATGTTACAATTTGGATGAAATAAAACTGGTATTTTTGAGTAGTCTTATCTATTATGCACTCAAATACAATTATTAGTTTAGTTTTATGATGTTTTAGTTTTAATGAAAATTGACTTGATTGACTTGAAAAAGGTTTGATATTCTCATGGAGCTCAGCTTAGTCCACGTACCTTAATACAATCAAACCAACCGTGAGGTCCATTAAATTCTGAATTGAACATTTAAACATTAAACTGGCCAAAACCCAACGGATTTTATTACGTGACTAGAGGACTTTCACCTGTGTTGCTTAGAAGTGACCATTTGTCAGGGTATATTTAGAAAATGCTCATAACTCGAACTAATATACCATACCTTTCTTCAAAAGCCCATTGTGGAGCTGACTCATAGGTTTTTGGGGTGGCTCGAGTTCGATTAAATCTCAGCATGCCTTAAACAAGCATGGGTGAAAGCAGCTCGGTATACATACCGAGCAGTAGTGTCGTTTTTTTAGCTAGTCAATTCTAAACGTAATCTCATAATCTCTGTGGCCGGAAATTTAGTGCAAGTAAGATGAAATGTATTCTAGCAATGGCCACAACGGAACTGAATAATCCATAATAGTGTACATACATAAACCTTCAAATTTTTCAGATTTTTGTATGTGTGACCGTGTAATATAACCCTTGTATTGTACGTAATTATAGCCAAAATTATTACACATTGTGCTTCATTCACAGACTTACAAAACAAAACCCAACCCATCAGTCATAATAAAATGTAATTTGGTTTATCCATTGCTTCACTTTGATTTCTGGAAGTGTCGGAGAAAGTCGTATATTACTGAAGGTAAATGACATGTTGGGTTGGTTGGGATTGAGACTACTTGCGAGAGTCAGAGTAAGCAACGTATAATTTACCCTTTGAAGTTACAACACAAACGGGACACAACTTTCATCAAATCTCCAATTACAATTTATTTTATACCTTGTTTGTAAGCCGTAAATATAACGAACCACAAGACCACCTTATTGACTTTTTATGATCCAAATTATCAAGGTTAAACTGGAGAAAGATCAAACAGTATTACTAAAGGTTAAGTGAGGTTAAATGCGTACGATTGCGATATTATTTATTTTTTATTTATAAATTGTCAACTACAAAAAAAAAACTATCGTAAAAGTTTTTTTTCGACGGAACGAGCATTTTAAATCATATTCAATTTATGAATGGGAGAGTGAAGAGGGTCACTGAACATTTTAAATCAAATGATCGTAAGTAAATTGAGTGAGGCTGATAGAGATTTATTAGAGATTTGGCTGCAATGTAATGAATGAATGAGAATAGTTGACTCATACTCATTGATTCATGGAAGTAAATGATGAGTGAGTTTGATCCCATTAATTTAAATGATTTAGCCAAATACACAGGCCAAACAATACCAATTCCGAAGCCGTGGGTATTTTGTCGTCTTACAGTTCTCTTGGTCTCTATCTCTATCAAGCTATCCTATCCTTGTTGACTCGCCCGGTAAAACTCACTGACATAACTAGAATTTATATTTTATTTTTATAGAGAGGAGAAAAATCAAGCTACCTTTCAGAAGAGATGATGGTTTCCACAATGTGATTCCTTGATTTATTCAAACTTTTGGGCTGATTTTTTTAGTGAAACGCGTTCACCCAACAATTTCTCGTCCATAAACAATCACAATTATTTATTTTTCTTTGTTTATCGGATAACACGAACAACCCTCTATGGAAAAATGTATCATCAATGCATGCCGAACTTGTAATCTCGAATAAATGAAATTTAGTTTTCTATTTCAACTTTAACTTAGAATTCAAACTGGGAATTCGATCTGGATCATCAAAATTCGTAAATTGCAGTAGAATTCTAAAAGTTCCATATATTATTATGATGGCTCTGAAAATGTAAATGTTTGGTCTTCTGTCTGTATCCTTCTCTAACGATTCTGGAAGTTCTGCCTGTACTGTGGGCTAATTACAGCTTACATTCGGAATCAATTAGAAAGACTCCGTAGGTTTTGAAATGATATTGCTCCAATTGTTCGATTTCGAATTTGGTGTGTTTATCTATACTATCTAAAAACTACAGTAGGCTTCCAGGAATTTCAGGATAGTTGACCGGGGTGGTATGGTGGTGGTTTTAATTCCAGAGGTTTAGATAAGGTTCAATTCCGGCTGTTAGATTCGATTTTAGTTCTTCGTTTTCCTGTAATAAACAAAATAATAAAAAGTTAAAGTAAACATTTACAACATGTATATAATATGAATGCGCATATATAATTTTATTGGATTGAATTCAGAATTAATCTTTCACACAGCATAATATGCGTGTATAAATACAAAACACATTCAAATTATACATATGCTACTTCGAGTCGATTTTTACAAATTAATTCATGTAGAACTGTAATGCAGTAATATAGAATATAATATTGCAGATTAAATTGGGTTAATTAAAACACTATCAAATATTAAATTATTAAATATTCTACTTCTAATTCGATTGTATTTTTCCCCTTTTTCTGTAAAAATACACCTCAGTGCCTGGCTAGAGATACGAATAATCCATAATAAATGAATGACAAGTACAACTACAAAGTATCAGATCACAGGGAAATATTATGCGTCTTTCTTGAAACACATACTAATTTACACAAACACAGATCAATATATAGCAAAAAAAATCGCAAACCTTAAATAATTCAATTCATTTTGCTTTTATAGTTAACATATGAATAATTTTGGTTACAAGTTTTACAATATATTACTGGAACTGCCACTCGAAACTAAACATCTCACAAAAAAAACATGGAATAATATAATTTCCTGAGCTCACCTGTCTGTGTTTAAATATTCTCAATGTGCAATGCTACAAATCTTACTTATCCTATCACCTATCCTTGGTTGATGATGGTTTTGCTACACGCACTATATCCCATTATCCCAACCCAGTTAGTATAGTACAAACTATGAAACTACTACACACCTTTAAATGAGTTCACAGAGATGAGAATTCCTATCCAAAAAACCCTCTCACCTCTGCAAAACAAATAAATATCTTCAATCTTCAAATGCAATGGCGAAATGGCAATGTTACCTTTTGTATTTCAGATTGTCTGCTATACTCTTGACTCTCAACAGTCTGAACTCTCCAACTACAAACTACAAACTAACTAACTTCAAACTTGGTTTGCAAAAACAAAAATATCAAATATCAAATATGCGATGGTGATGGTTTCTGCTCTGACGAAGGAAATGTGAATGTGCAGTGTGCAGTGGAATGGCAAATTTTTGCAACATGACAAATACTGATACTGAACATACAAAAATGCTACCTATATCTACAGAAAGAGGTAATAAAAACTTACAGGTAAATTTGCAGATTATAAATTCACAGAAGAGAACTATAAAAGTTGATGATGGTTAATTTAATTTAGTTACGTGTGACACGAGTTATACACCTTTAGTGCTGAAGCTGGGAGTTGATCTATTGGTCGTGTGCCCTCTTCAACGGTCCCCGACGGTCTGCACACATTTTCCTTATTTCACCCAGTCCAAAAATCATAGGTGCCAAAAACACAGGAAGGTTTTCCGTATGCTACACTAACTATTCGGTGTTCGGTTTGGTTGGGCATGTGAGATTTTTTTTCAATAACAACACCTCTACTTCCACAACATGTATTTCTTGAAGGCGGATAAAAAACACTCACGAAATAACCCTTTCACTCCTCTTGTTTTCCTCCTCTGTGTGCTCTGTACTCAGCTTTCCTGTGAACGACCTGCGGCACCATCTCCTCTACCAGAATCGAGTCAGAATAGCTTGAAATCAGCTGACAAATGTTGAATCTCTGAGAACCTGTGGGAATAAATAAAAACGCATAAGTTTCGAGACGTTCGGATTAAAACAATTTGCGCTGAAACGGGATTTGGCTTACAAAACGCTTAGTGTTTGAATTTCGCGGGTTTGGTTCGTATTTCACATTTTTAGATCTGTTCGGGGTGAGTTGCGGATTTGAGATTTGTGCTGTTTATTATTAATTGATTAATATTTAAATCCTTTGTGTTCATTTGTCATTCACAATCCACATTAAAATCATTAAATCATTAGAGTCGATTTGCAACCAATATTTCACATATTTGCATATATTTTAAATTTTAAAGTCAAAATCATAGACTATGACTATGGACTATATAGACATAAACAGAACACAGGAGCAATTTGAGTATGATTTTCATTGCATTTTACATTGATTTTGTAGATTTTGGAACCCCCCAAAACCAATCGAATCGAACCGTTACCTGCGTGAACCTGTGACCTGAAATCATTGTTTTGTCTTCTTCAGTCGTCACAAGCGCATGGCATCAACGTCAACAAACAACAGCAAAACGACCAGTTCCAGCAGTCACTTATCCTTCCCAACAAAAGAGGTGACCCCAGAAACAGAATATGACCCTTCTGGGGAAGCGGACAGTGAAAAGAGGCTATGGGTAGGAAATTTAGATCCGAAACTAACCGAGTAAGCTACCCTTGCTAATTATTAGTCATTTTCTCATTATCAACCTACAATAATTACTTTAGTTTAAAAGCGAAGATAACTATTTAATTAACTTTTTGATGGTTTTCTTTCTATGGGTTTCAACTACTCAAACTGGTCAAAAAATACGGACCCATCCACCACTTTGACTTTCTCTTCCATCGCTCCGGACCAAATTTAGGACTTCCTCGCGGTTACGCCTTTGTTGAATACGAGGATGAGGAATCAGCGTCTAAATGTATGGCTTCACTGGACGGGAAGCAGTTGCTCGAGAGACGAGTAGTTGTTCGGTGGGCTCATCTGGCCGTCAAAGAGTATCCAGTACGTATTGAGCCAATTGTTGTAGGAGTGCAAGTAGATTTTTATTGAATGAAAAAGTAAATGTTCTATGATTTTGTTTTGTGTTGTTTTAAAGGACGAACAAGCAAAACTGATATCTAGACTCCCTGCATTAGGATCCAGTGAATCTCCAGCAGCGCCTCCGATTTGTAAGGACAGAGCTATAAATGCAATCGAAGCAAAACTAAGGGCAATGGACCGAGAGAAAGATCAGAACTTTAACATGGGCCAAGGGTCTAATCGACCTGGTTCGTCGGCTTCAATGAGATATCAATATCCTAATAGCGAAATCGCAAATGCTTTCAAACCAACTACGAATCCTTCATATCGTCCGCAACATAATAACTATCGCCAGCATCAGAGGAGACCATACGACCGGAATCGTAAACCATACTCAAGATGAAGCAGCAATTATTGGTCTTATTCTTCGGCATATACATTATTTGTAAAATGTTGGTTGGTGTTGGTCCTGTTAGGCACCAAGCCAGTTTGGTATTCTTCATGTAAATGATTTTAATTGTAATTATCAACAGACTTTGACTACCTATATTGATTGATGCTAAAGCCTATTGGCCAATTAGTTGATTTAAGGCCTATTAAAACGGACGAATCTCTATTGTGTTTGTGATTTTTGTAACTAATATTATTGTGAAGATCTCAGTTTCAAATAAAAACTCAAATATTAAACTTTGAGCGGTCGCCGCGCCGGTCGGTGCACAATTTAATTAATTGATTATATTTTTAAATGTTATGTCGCTTAAATCAAGGCCCAAGGTTCGAGAAAGGAGCAGACGGAATTCCCTATACTTGCAATGTTAAAGTCTTGGAGATGAGTGAGAGAGAGAGGAGCAAACGGGATTCCCTATACTTGTAATGTTAAATTCTGGGAGATGAGTGTGAGACAGAGGAGCAGACGGGATTCCCTATACTTGCAATATTAAAGTATTGGAGATGAGTGAGAGAGAGAGAGGAGCAGACGGGATTCCCTATACTTGCAATGTTAAATTCTGGGAGATGAGTGTGAGAGAGAGGAGCAGACGGGATTCCCTATACTTGCAATGTTAAAGTCTGGGAGATGCGTTGGAGAGATAGGAGCAGACGGGATTCCCTATACTTGCAATGTTAAATTCTGGGAGATGAGTGTGAGAGAGAGGAGCAGACGGATTCATATGTATTGTGTACAATCACCTTAAAATAGGCGTTTTTAATGCATTTCGAAATCTCCAGTGCTCAAAAATTTGAGGAGAAAACGGTAAAGACAAGTTACCCAACCTCGTAAAGTAAATTGTCGCTAAGGATTTAGGGCCTTGATGCCTTCAACAACGTTTAAAATGTCTAATATTAATATTAATGACAAAATGTAATCTTTGATCTTAATCTTACGCAATACATTAACAACAAATATCTGTATGCAAATAATTTCAAGACGCGATGAACAAACAATAAGTACATTAATCGAGTACCACCAGCCAAGAATAAACGTCCATTTTTAAGAATTTTCGGATTCCTTAAATCTGAAAAATATGAATTGATAGAATAAGTGATTTTATTAAATATCATTTCATTTGTGTAGTGCAAACTACATAATTATAAGGTGCTGATAATAGTGGTTAACTTACTTGCACTTGGGACAAGTATAAAATACGGTTTGTCCTTCATCGGCAGACCTAAGCTGGAGGGTTGCATAGCTCATCTGTTTATGTCCACATTCCTTACACTCTCTGTCAACTAAAGGTCCTTCTGCTTGTTCTTCTTGTTCTGAAAGCACAGAATTTGGAATTTCGGGATTTAGCACAAACTTCAAGCTTTGCGTTTTGGTATGATGAAAAGATTTGAAACGTGACACTGAAACAACTTACTTTTTCCTTTCTTTTTTGAGGAACTGCCACCCATCTCTTTGGTATAGACATCTGGCTCGTTGAAATGAATGATATAGGAGATTTCATCGGATTCTGAAAGCCATTAAATTAAACCAAGCATTTCAATTTCAAATTTTAAAAGAACTCAGATTAATAAACGCACAGTCAAGTCAAAACTCAACAGCAAAAGAATACATTCAATTGTAGATTAAAGTGCTTTTGTTCATACAGTGTACTGCGTCTAGTTCTAGTCATCTAGTCTAGTGTGTACTGCATTGTATTTTGTATTCAGAATATAGCATTGATATTATGTAAATTAATTGCATTCAGCATTATAAATCATAAATGTCCTCAGCCGGCGCTGCTACGCATATCATACTATTATATTATGGAGGAGTTGTTAGCGACGCTATCCCATTGGTCAGAATTTTGTCACGTGGGACGTTTTTGCGGCAACTCCAAATCCACTTTATTTTTCGTAAAAGTGGAAACTTGGATTTGAAAATACATACTTAACTTCTTTGTAATACATGTTAAAGCATAGGAAATACATGTTAAAGCATAGGAAATACATGTTAAAGCATAGGAATACATGTTAAAGCATAGGAAATACATGTTAAAGCATAGGAAATACATGTTAAAGCATAGGAATACATGTTAAAGCATAGGAAATACATGTTAAAGCATAGGAAATACATGTTAAAGCATAGGAATACATGTTAAAGCATAGGAAATACATGTTAAAGCATAGGAAATACATGTTAAAGCATAGGAAATACATGTTAAAGCATAGGAAATACATGTTAAAGCATAGGAATACATGTTAAAGCATAGGAAATACATGTTAAAGCATAGGAATACATGTTAAAGTATAGGAAATACATTTTAAAGTATAGGAAATACATGTTAAAGTATAGGAAATACATGTTAAAGTATAGGAAATACATGTTAAAGCATAGGAATACATGTTAAAGCATAGGAATACATGTTAAAGCATAGGAAATACATGTTAAAGCATAGCAAATACATGTTAAAGCATAGGAAATACATGTTAAAGCATAGCAAATACATGTTAAAGCATAGGAAATACATGTTAAAGCATAGGAAATACATGCTAAAGCATAGGAAATACATGTTAAAGCATAGGAAATACATGTTAAAGCATTGGAAATACATGTTAAAGCATAGGAATACATGTTAAAGCATAGGAAATACATGTTAAAGCATAGGAAATACATGTTAAAGCATAGCAAATACATGTTAAAGCATAGGAAATCCATGTTAAAGCATAGGAAATACATGTTAAAGCATAGCAAATACATGTTAAAGCATAGGAAATCCATGTTAAAGCATAGGAAATACATGTTAAAGCATAGCAAATACATGTTAAAGCATAGGAAATACATGCTAAAGCATAGGAAATACATGTTAAAGCATAGGAAATACATGCTAAAGCATAGGAAATACATGTTAAAGCATAGGAAATACATGTTAAAGCATTGGAAATACATGTTAAAGCATAGGAATACATGTTAAAGCATAGGAAATACATGTTAAAGCATAGGAAATACATGTTAAAGCATAGGAAATACATGTTAAAGCATAGGAATACATGATAAAGCATAGGAAATACATGTTAAAGCATAGGAAATACATGTTAAAGCATAGGAAATACATGTTAAAGCATAGGAAATACATGTTAAAGCATAGGAAATACATGTTAAAGCATAGGAAATACATGTTAAAGCATAGGAAATACATGTTAAAGCATAGGAAATACATGTTAAAGCATAGGAATACATGTTAAAGCATAGGAAATACATGTTAAAGCATAGGAATACATGTTAAAGTATAGGAAATACATTTTAAAGTATAGGAAATACATGTTAAAGTATATGAAATATATGTTAAAGTATAGGAAATACATGTTAAAGCATAGGAATACATGTTAAAGCATAGGAATACATGTTAAAGCATAGGAAATACATGTTAAAGCATAGGAATACATGTTAAAGCATAGGAATACATGTTAAAGCATAGGAAATACATGTTAAAGCATAGGAAATACATGTTAAAGCATAGCAAATACATGTTAAAGCATAGGAAATACATGTTAAAGCATAGGAAATACATGCTAAAGCATAGGAAATACATGTTAAAGCATAGGAAATACATGTTAAAGCATTGGAAATACATGTTAAAGCATAGGAATACATGTTAAAGCATAGGAAATACATGTTAAAGCATAGGAAATACATGTTAAAGCATAGGAAATACATGTTAAAGCATAGGAAATACATGTTAAAGCATAGGAAATACATGTTAAAGCATAGAAAATACATGTTAAAGCATAGGAAATACATGTTAAAGCATAGGAAATACATGTTAAAGCATAGGAATACATGTTAAAGCATAGGAAATACATGTTAAAGCATAGGAATACATGTTAAAGTATAGGAAATACATTTTAAAGTATAGGAAATACATGTTAAAGTATAGGAAATACATGTTAAAGTATAGGAAATACATGTTAAAGCATAGGAATACATGTTAAAGCATAGGAATACATGTTAAAGCATAGGAAATACATGTTAAAGCATAGGAATACATGTTAAAGCATAGGAATACATGTTAAAGCATAGGAAATACATGTTAAAGCATAGGAAATACATGTTAAAGCATAGGAAATACATGTTAAAGCATAGGAAATACATGTTAAAGCATAGG